>SCDS01000108.1:94831-134839 GCA_004149465.1 Drosophila nigromelanica | reverse complement strand
CCAACGCTTCCCCTCCCGCTGCCACAGCCGGCAAAGCCTGAAACAATATTTACACGTCGTGCACGACATTGTAACTTGAATGTGGCTGTAGCTTTGGATGTTGTTGTAGTTGCTGCTTGGTGTCGACAGATACGCCACGGCATTAAAGTATAAAAATAAGAAGCATTCCGTCTGCTGCTGCTGCTGTTGCTGCTGCTGCTGCTGCTCCGTGAGACCTGCAGCACTCGATGTTGCACTTGGCCTGGCCTTGAAAACTCCCTCGTATCGAGCGCTATGGGAAAACGCTGTGCATTTAACAGAGAAATTTGTTTTTCTTTTTTCGGCAGGTCTGAATTTCATTTTAGCCATAATTTGCAACACGGCGGCCATAAAAATATTGTCTGTCTGCCACACCGCAACAGCGCACTCAAAAGCCAGTCCCGAACACGACAGTTGAGGAGCATAAATTTGAAGTGCGCAAATGCCTCTAAGGAGTCCAGGAGTCGGCAGTTGGGAGTCGCAAGTCGCGAGTCGGCCATTGATGACATTGTGGCCAAAGCGAGTGCAACTCGAGTGTTCAAAGTCCCTTAGACAGCAACATTTTGTTTTGGTCATGGCCTTTGGCCGCTCGGCTGACATTGGCGCACATTTATTATTGTTTATGCCAGACAGCGCAGAGAATGCAACATCAGTTGAAGCTTGTTGCCGTGTCAAGTTCAAGGGTTCATTAAAAACAAGTAAGATTGCTCTGGTGGCGGGTACACGACTAGCTAGATACCCTGTTCAGATTTACGTAGCATAGTAAAATTATACAAAATACAAAAATACACCTAATCCTTTTACAATTATTAAAAGCGGTATTTTGTTTATTATATAGTTTAAACTTAGTAGCCGATTTTTCATATACACCCTAAAAATTGATACACATTTATGAGTCATTAATTTCTTTAAATTCTTCAATTATTTAATATTTTTCTAATATTCCAATAATATATTTAAAAAGTGAAAATTCTTGGTCTTTATATGTTTGAAAAGATGAAGTCAAATATAAGACATATGATAAAAAATCTTAAGCTGAAAATCGATATCTATCAATATCGTTAAAACGGATCAAGTTATCGATAACTTAAAATAAACTTGATAAAATTGATAAAAGAAAACTTTTTTGCTTTTAAATCCGAGATTATGATATCAATCTAGCCTTAACCCGTCTTCTGTTGATACTGATCCTGAGTATAGATATTTTGGCTCAAAAAACAGGGTATACAAGCTGCAGTCAATGGCATGCGATTGACTCCGGCACGAAGCCAATACATGAAGCTGGCTGGCTCACGAGCTGGTTTGGTGCTACATTTGATTTACTTTCAGCGTAGAACTCTAATAAGCGGCATTCATGAAACGTGGGCGTAGTCGAGCCCAGCCCCGAATTTGTTGCCCGATCGGGCGAACAACTTAGCCAGTCTTTATTTCTCGCTCTCACTCATTTTGTAATCTCCATTGTCAGCTTTGCATTGCTCGGTGATACGTGTGACCTTAATCTGTATTGACATGTCTCCGAAATTAGATAATGAAGTTGTCGTCAGCCTAGTGGCTGCATATGACGACACGGCCAACGCAATTGATGGGCTTGTCTTACATATCAATTGGGCTGCAGCAATAGATTCTATCTCAGGCTCAGCCTCTCTGCTGCTGCTGCTGCTGCTGCTGCTGTGACAACAATAACACGCCATGGAGCCTCTTGTAGATAAACTCGTTTACTTTGAAGCAGCCCAGCCAGGCATAATTTAATCCAATTAAACTATGGATTTATATAGTAAACTCGGCCCAGTGTGTAAACCCTTTTTATGGCCAGTGCGTGCAGGGACTGCCATAAAGGCTCGATTGTGTTCGTTAACAAGAAAACATTCTGCAAACATTCAACAGCTTTAAACTGACAATTTTCCAACTGCAACTGCTGGCAGAACGCATTTCAAGTGCACTTCAGTTGATGACAAATGTTGTAAAGGTAAAAAAAGTAATAATAATAAAGAGAGAAGAGAACATAAAGATAAACCGCAAACGACATAAGTTATTACATATAAAGTATGTACAATATAAGTACATACATGTACTTAAAGTATCTGCAGACACACAGCACAAATAGGCGCAGCAAGAGGCTAAAGAGATATTTATGCATATACTTATATAAGCATTTTCGACTAGGTTCATGCGTGCATGCTATTCATGATATTGCAAAGAACTGTGCAAAAAAAAACCAATCTGAATTTTTAATGTACTAAATTAAATATTCTCTATATACCATAACATTTTTTAGTCCATTTAAAAAATTTATAAATCTGCTATAAATCACATCCATGCACCAGCCTGCTATTATTTATTATATTACATTTCTTTTGTAGGTAATTATAAAATGCGGACTGAACAAATGCTCAATATTAAGCTATGACAATTAGGTCTGCATTTTAATAATATTTTATATTATTAAAAGTTTTTGAAAAATAGTTATCTACTGTCATATACAGTAAAAATTTCGCTTGTTTTATTTTCATCTGGATATAATTTTAAATAATAAAATAAAAAAAAGTTAACTAACTTAATAGAATTATATAAACTTGTAATCTAATATACCTAGTACTACCTAGTACTAGAACTTAGTAAATTAGGCAACTCAACTATGCAACTGAATCAATTTAAAAGCTTACTTTAAAGTCAGCTAGCTATTTATCATTGTTTTTTCCATTGATGCTTAATTTTCCAACTGCACAAAAATTTCGCTTAAACTTAAACACGATAAATGGACGCATAAACGTAGACAGACAAATTTGTCCGTATATGCGTAATTAGCAAGAACGGCACAGAATTGCGGGTTGGGTGGACTGTGGGGCTGCAGCACAATTTAACGAGCTGCGACTGCAACAGCGCCGATGACGACGACGACGGCGACGAGCAGCGACGTCAAAGGCTTTCAACGTTGCGCGCCCCCATGCAGCCAACGGGCCAGAAACCCCACACACACGCATTTGAAGAATTATGAGGCGTTGGCAACGCACATTTGACTGAAGGAGCTGAACTGGCGGCACCTCAGCTCACCTCACCCTTCGCACCACCCCCCTGGTCCGACTGGGCAGCTCTCGAGCAGACGCAGTGCATGCAACGTAGCGTTTCAATTTATGCGAAGTGATTCGTCATGCGGTTAACTTTAGAATCCGCACGAACACATACACAAGTATGTGTGTGCGTTTGTGTGTGGTGTGGTGTGGTGTGGTGTGTTGTGCTGGTGTTGTTTCAGTCTGCTGCAGCTGTGTGGCATTTGCATATAATGTTGACGGCGCGGGGGCATTGAAACCTAGACCAAGTCCAAGGCGACGTGCCTGGGGCACTGCCAAGTAAGGGTGCAGCGGGGTGGGGGTGGGGCAACAACTCAATTGGCAAACGTTGACACTCTGCCATTTCTTATGCACTCTTTTGGCCACATTTGACCATGAAAAAGTTGAAACACCTTAATGCCTAATGAATTGGCCGGCTGTCTATTTGTCGCCGCCTTTAAATGTCTTGTCTAGTTATTAGCTTAAAGGCGGTACGGTCGGACGGACGGACGGACATAATTGAGCCCCACCCTTTTGCTGGCCAACGCGTTGACACCACACAATTTGTCAATTTGGCCACGTCAAGATAAATTGTTGTTGCACGCATTGCAGTCGGCTTTTGTTGAGCCGGGCCGGGTCGATACTGCACTGGGTCTGGTCTTTACTGATAAGCCAAGCTGTGCTAATGAAGTACTCATGGGCATTGTTGGCCTTTGGTTCCATTCAGCAACGGAACAACATACTCAAAGCAAACACCATAATTATAGCAGCATTTTAGGGGGTGGCATTAAAAACGACTTTTTTTGAAAATAGTTAGCTTCTGATTTCAACAGACATTCATCAAATGGCCCATAAAAAATATAGTTGACGCATTTGGCAATTCTTTAAATTCAGTTTTTGTATTTACTGCGGAATGACAGCCAAATTTGGGGTTAAGTATTTGTAAATGCAATAAATTAAAATGACTAATTTAATTCTACTAATTTAATTACGCTGCTATAGTCTACTACTTTTTAAAAGCACCTAACTAAACTCACTTTACAGCAGCTTTATAATATAAAAAATTCAAATCGGTCTGATGCATGCTAAAACATTAAATTTATCATTTTTTTTAATAAATTTATTTAAAATATGTTTTGAAAAAATGAAAAGCAAGAAAACTAAAAAAAAATTAATTTTTGACTAATGGGAGTTTTTTAAAATTATCCCTATGTTAACAATATTTAGTTCTTATTTACAAATATTTGAAAGTGATTCCCAGTTTTATTAGTTAACAAAACCATCATTAATATAGTTATATATTATTAACTTAAGGCTACACTTTTGATAAAAATATTAAAAGAAGAAGTTCTTCTTTTTTATACTCATTCCGTACAGATCCTTTCGTTATATGATAAGCATGATAAGCATTATATGATAAGCATGATAACATTTAAAATTAGATTTTTATAATTTGAGATGATTCAATAAATATAGTGAAGCTCTTTTTGCATTGTGTTATGTAATCTGTACAGATTATTTTTGTTTTCTTTCAAACATTAACTTAAGACACAAACAAATTGATGTCCACAACAAACAGCCACAATAAAACAACAAAAAAGGTCGCATTTTTGGGGCACGCAAAAAATGGGCCCACTACGCACAAATTTATTTTGAGAGGCCTGCGTTTTTGGCGGCACTTTGATTTCTTAAGCTATTCAAAATCTACGACTATAAAAAATTAATAAATTCACATAAAATGCCCACAAAATAGGCTCAGCTCGTAAGATTTCCGATATGTGATATGTGCGCGGAGCAGGAGGAGAAATGAGGGTCTGGACCCATGCCTAGGCAACCATCTGAGTCAGAGTCTCAGTTGGAGGCGAGGCTCTTAAAGCGGCCCATTTTAATTTGTTAATTTACCACAATGTTTGGCCGCTGGTTCGCCTAGTTTTTAATAGGCAGCTGCTAGAGGGGGTAAGCCGGGTGTAGAGGCCTTTAATAAAAAGAATTTTCTCATGCTCGATTCCCCAGCAAAATGTTTATACAACGCTTGCGACGCTTTCTTTAGCGGATTTTTGATTTCGATTGTGGTTTTTCATTGTTGTTTCTCAGCACTCTTTAAGGGCGAGTACATTAACTAAGGCGATTGCAGAAAAATATGAATTTAAAGCACTATTTAATTTTATATGTAAGTATATAATTATTTTCTAAAATGTATTTCTGCAATCTATATATAAGCTATATATATTATTTGGGTAAAAATTAAATATAACTAAAAAAATATAATTGTTTATTTATCTCTCCTTATACCAAATATGATATATACATATTTTTAAGACTTACAGATTTATCGAACATATGGACAGATTTTTAAATATTTTATTTATTTAGTTAGCCATTAAAACAAGATTTAAATATTAGTTTGGTTTTCTTCATTTAAATGTATACAGACAAAGGTAAGAATATATTTTCTGACCTAAAATAAATAAGTATAAATAATAAGATGATAGAAAATAGTATTCGTTTAAATTGAATTAAGTATTTAAAGGGTATACAGGTTTCGTGGGGCTTTAGGAAACGTTGCCCATCTTGCCTACAGAATCATGTGCCATTTAGCATGTGAATGATTTATGCCCGAAATTCGTTTCGTTTTGTTTTGTTTTGTTTTTTGTACTCCTCAATATGAATGCCAAATGCGTAGTTACGCATGACCCACACACACACACACACATACACACACACACGCAGACACACACATTGCCTGTCAATACAAAGATTCAATCGTAGAGCGCTCCCATTGGCTGGGGGAGACTCAGAAGCCCCAACGACAACAGCTTTTTTATAAACATACATATATATTTTTAATGAATAACAATTTTGTTTCGACTTTACTATAAAGAAATAGACAGCACTTTGCTGTTGTTGTTATTTTTTCTACTGGGCGGTTCCTGGAATTTGTGAGCGGATGTGTTGATTTATGCATGTTTTTTTCTTTGATGAGAGGGATGCGGAGGTGCCTCTGGAGACATCACATTGCGTAAGACCCACCATGTGCTATTGTTATAAAAATCCACAGTCTTACAATTAAGCGAAATTAATCTAATTGGCTGGCGAGCAAAAAACCGAAAAAGAACACAAAAAAAGAGGGTTAAGCCAAATCCTGTGGGAAAGTTTCATGGGCTGTCAACCCACATGACAGGTTTCACTTTTACAGTGGCACCTAGCTGTAACCGGCAGCAGCAACAGCGGCAGCTCTTCGGTCATGGTCTAATTGCATTTGTGCAGCGGCCACATGCAACAAGGGGTTAAATGGACATGCAAAAATTTGATCAGCAGCCGCAGGCAGTGGCGTCTTCGGATGGGACAGCGGGTGTTTGGGGCAAGTGTGGCAAATGGGTAGCCAACCAGTCAGCCAGCCGACATTAATCCAATTCCAGCGGATGTAACGGTCCATGGTTGACAAACAATTGCAGTGTTGCATGTTGTTCTGTTCCGTGTGGAAAGCAGCCAAAATAATACAAAACAAACAAACAAGTGAGAGTATTCTAGTCGGAAGTGCACAATTATGAGATACCCTATGCCCAGATTTGAGTTGTCGTAACTTTAATTTTTACTTATATACACTTCTTCTTCCAGACCGATTCCAAATACCCAATACTACAATAGATATATATTTTTGGGGGAAACGGAAAATAATGGAAAAATTGGCATGCCAAGTTTGATAGGTATAGCTCTTGTAATCACACGGATAGATTTAAAAGATATTGCCTGAATATCGATATTTATCGATTTTAATAAGGGAAGCTATCGAACATATATGAGCTTCTTCTGTATGTAAAATCGCAGAAATAGACTAAAAATACCATTGATTCAGAACCGATATTTATCGGTATTACCAAAAATAACATACAATTTTTGTGTTTTTGTGGGAGTACAGAGATAGATAAGTTTTAACTGAGAATATTTTAAAAAGTTCTTATTTATAATCGCATAGAGACGGAAATGAATAATTCGATTATGGGGATCAAACATGCCTTCCTCTGCATGTTACATACATTTAAACAACTCGAATATACCGCTTTATATTCACATGCAATAATTACAGGGTATGCAAAAAACAACAAGTTGAATGACAATTTAAAAAGTTTTTTGCATGTCAAAGGGAGTTTGGGAGTTGCGAACGCAAATTGGGAGCAGTTCACGTATAAATCAGCAAAATCCGCGCAGAGTGAGGGTGTTGGGTGGAGTAAAAATGCAGAATTGCGGTTTAAAATCATGCAATTAATTTGTTAAGTCTCTGTGACGCCACATATAAAGTACCATATATACATGCCATATATAATAGCCATGCAGAACTTCCAATTGAATTGAAAAATTACCGAAAGTTTCAATAAATGCGAAAGGCGAGCGAGCGTTGTAGGCGTGTTTCCTCTTGATGATGGGTGGAGCTCCACAAATTTCTATATGTATTCTAGATAATATCTGCCTTTGTGGGGGTTGTCAATACACACAGACAAATGTATCTACATATATCTGTGTGTTGGGCACTTTCCTTTTCATGTGCCGCAAAAAAAAAATTGATTAAAAAGAAAAATGTTAAAAAAAAGAAAAATAAACTCATTAAATAAAATTGTTTGTACAAAATGAAATAAGCATGAGGTTTGTGCCGGAATTCTTGATAGATTTTCATTGTACATAGTTTACTTCGTTCGCCCAGCAGATGTAAAGCTTTAAATAAATGCTTTACAAAGTCCATTTACAACTTAAAAAGTTAAATTATTATTAAAGCTCGTAGAGAAATTCAAGGAAACTTCATCCCCTTTAAAAATTAGTGTTAATTAATTTCAGTACACCGATCCTTAACATCAGACAGACAATAAGTTGATTACCTGAATTCTTGAGAATCGCATAGAGGGGTGCTAGACAAATAACATGAGTCTATGAGTCTAATGATTGGCTTGTATTGCTATTTGTATTTAATATTTTGGCTTATTATTATATATTGCTTCCCCATCCCTAACCCCGTTATAGCCTCCTAACAGAGAATCCGCCAGTCAGTAGCATTCTTCTGTCATGTTCTTACTTCAAAGAGTACCTAAAAATAATGATTATAATTCCCTTTCTGTAACTCTTGCCATACATAATTTGAATTATAATTTCAACTGCAATATCCGCATAATCATACCCTATCCCCACACCCACCCCCACCCCCATCCACACGGCCCCTCTTTAATGTCCACCAATTTGGTATCCAGCTATATATAATATTGATTTTATGTTGTAGTCCCTTACAAAACCCAAGCCCATAACTGGATTAAGCCGTCTTAGAGCGCGACCACAAAGAAACCAATTTCATTTCTATTGGCCAATCATAACAGCCAACTTCATGCGCAGTAATGACTCACTAAGGCGACCACAAAATATAAATACGAGGAAACAAAAAATAAAAACCAAACCAGAAGAACAAAAATTCAAGCATAAACGGGGAACAGAATCTGCGGAGCTGCGCAGTAAAAACAAACAAGACGAAAACAGCTTGGCCATAATTTCGTTTTCCTTTCTGGCACGAACCAAGGAAAACTAAAACGCAAATTGGCAAAGCTGCTGAAAATGCAAAAAAAAAAAACAAAAAGTAGAAGAAAAGCTGCAGATAGGCATGAAAAATGCGCAGGAAAAAAGGCGGGCAGCTAAACCGCACAGGGCCATTAACAACATGAAACACCTTGTCCCCCACACACACACACGTACACACACGCACACACACCCACAAACGCGACCTCGCCCAAGCCAGAGTCAAAGTCTTGGCCAAACTCCGCAACGAAGCCAAACAACTGAGTGGGGAAAGGGGGGTGTGAATGTGTGTGTGTGTTTCTGTGTGTGTGTGTGTGTGGCAAGAAATCCAAAGCGGCGGAAAATCACAAGAGGCAGAGCAAAAAGAACTGCCAAAGAAAAACGACAGCAAAATATTTTCCAGGCAAATCAGCCACACACTCGAGTATCTGTATCTATGTATCTCGATGTCTGTGTATCTGCATCTGTATTTGTATCTGTATCTATAGCTGGCTGCTTTTGCAAAGTGACATTAAAACTCCGCATTGATGGAGCCAAGTTTCCCTTTTACTTTGGCGTTTTGTGGCACTGACGTAATGCGGCAACTACTGCGCCAAACTCCCAAACGTCCCCTCCCCTCCCCTCTCCTCCGCTCCACTCCACACCTTATACACCTTCCATCACCCCTCCGTCCGCTCTTGCTTCCGCTGTGTATAACAATTTTTGTTGTTGCTCTTTCAAGGTTTCAAGGCCCAGTAGCATAGAAAATTCACGATCAAGAACGTGGAAAGTTGTTGTTGTTGCATGTGGCAAACTCCGCGGGGCAGCTTGCTTTTTTTTTATTTATTGTTTGAGAGAGCGACACGCGTATTGCGACTGGGCGGACGGGAGGAGCAGGGCGGGCGGGCGGACGGGCGGAGTTGTCAGTCGCTTTCGGTGGTGGATGCCACAAGAGTCGAGCAACTGCGTCTGCGCCGAGCCGAGAGCGAGCAACCGCCCGCCAGCCGTGGGGGCTGCCCCTTTGTTGCAAGCATGTTTTATGTTTTATGCGCACATCGGGTTTGGGCTTTTCGCATAGTCTTGAACTTGGGTTTGGGTTTGGTTTGGGCTTTTTTTTTAGGGATATGCCAATGTTAGCGTCTGCGTCGTGTGGGCTGAGGTAGGTGTAGACCGGGTGTTGCCGGGCCGACCGGGGCGACCGTTGCGATTGAGGTTTATTTATGGCCCACGGCTTTTGGGTAGCTATTTGATACCACGTGTTTGCCGCCAACTCATTTGAAGTTTGGGCAGCGGAAAGCATTGGCATAGATAATATTTTACAGCTGGATCGGAGGGAGGGGTTAGCACCAAAGCCAATCCGGGGGTGTAAATATTGGAAGTTAAAAACGGCGAAGAAATCTACGAGAACTTTAAAAATGAGTCGCCTAATATTGAAGTCACACTAGAAAAACATTTTTCTTACGTTTGAATAATAGTTAACAATATAACCGAACATTTTTTTTATATTGATTACACTTATGACTTTTACCACATAAATCAAAAATTATCTTCAAAAGTAAAAAGTATTAAAAACAAATTTAAATAGACCAAATTAAATTAAAATATAAATTAATTATAGCAACAAAAAAAATTTAGCCGAAAACAAACATATCGAGGTATTAATTAGAGAAATAATCATTTTATACCCTCTCACGAAGTATGCAAAATATTTATTTTTAATAATTCGCTCTTTATCCAATTGAACAATAATATGCCCTTTAAAAAAATGCAGTGCCTTATTTCATTCGTTTTATTCTCTAAATATTGAAAATATTTCCATCTTTCCTTAAATATTCATAAACTTGATGTAGCATAAATAAATAATGTCAAAAAAAAAAATAAAAATTAGTAAACGATTTTTTTTAGATATTTTGGAAATTCTTATTTCAAAATTATAGAACTACGATAAAACTCAAGTTAACAATTCAATTTCTCTGAGTGTATAAATATATGAAAAAGCAAAATTGAATGCATTGAATTGAAAATATTGAATATATTCAAATTTATTTTTTATTTTTTTTTTCATAAGGAGAAAATTGTATCTACATATGTAGAAAATGTTAATAGGGCCTTTAGATGTTATTTTCGCTATATACAAATATATATTTTTCAGATTATATAAAGTTTATATAATACGAACATATAAACATTTGGAATTAATATCTAGTACGTTTCTAATTTCCAATTAAATTAACGACGTAAACACGTTCAAAAATAACAAATAAAAAAATAACGTACAGGGCAAATATAAAGAGCTGCCGATAAAATTGATTAAATTTCGATTCGTACATAGAACGAAGCATTGTGATAAAGCCCGGAGCACAGAACACGTTTTTGGCATTACATAAGCGGGCAGCGCCGGCGACGGCATGGGACAGGATTATGGGTCGAAAACAGGAAAGCACACAAAACAAAAACCGGAAGAACAGGAAAAAGTGGGCGAAATGTCAAAAAGTGGACAGGAGAGCGAAGAGTAAATCAGCAGAAGAAGAACAATCAGCAGGCAGAGGCAGAGACGGCGGTAGAGGCAGTAGGCAAGCCTGTTCTATGCGGCTGCCCACTCAAAAGCCAACAAAATAAATGAAGAAAAAACGCGTCGTGCACCTCATCCTTCGCCTCCATTGTCACGGCCGTCGCCAGCAGCTCGCAGCAGTCCTTGGGTTGCGAAAAAGAGCCATAGAAATGGTGATAAAACAGAAAATGTGCAAACCGAAACGCATGCAGAAAGCAATAGAGAGTGCAAGTATGCAGGTATGTGTGTGTCTGAGTGAATACACTGGTGGTAGTGAGAGTATATACATACATATGTATATAAATATGTACATACTAACATACAACACGACAAACGAACGCAACACGAAGTTGCTTTCAAGGTCTGGAGAGCAGACAGCAGGTTCTGGAAGGCAGCGACGCCAACGCAGCGTCAGCCGTCGCATTCCATTCCTGCTGCAGTTGCTCTGCACGAAGTTGCCCTTGGACTTGCACTTGAAAACGACTGGCACCGGCGGCAGAGACGCGTCGCTGCCAACGTCAGCGCCGTGTTGGAGTTGGAATTGTGTTGCATGCGGCCGGCTACCTCCTAACATTTGCAATGCGCGCGCGCATGTCTCAAACCCAACTGCAACAGACACAGTCGGCGCCGCAGTCGCAGCGCTGTAGCCGCCATCATACCGAACGCTTTGTTCAATTTGCAGAAAATTTCGTTTTCATGCAGCAAATTTCAATTTCATGTTATAAAATCACACGCACACCAATGCAGACATATGATTATGCAGGTTTGTGTGTGCCCGTATATGCATAATGCACATGTTTTTATGTACATGCGCTTTTATGTTTGTAAGAATGTTCTTATGTAGTATGTATGCATTTTTGGCTTTTGCCACACTTCCTTTTGCACGTTTGCCTTTTTATTTATTTATTTATTTTTTTTGCCATTCTTCCTCTTTACCACTGCCGCCAAAATAATGTTGAAGGTCAGCGTGTTAGTGTAAATTCATTTTTGAAAATACATACATACATATGTACATATGTTTATGCACATGTACAGTGTAAGCCCACCCACACTTAATTTGTAATGGTGTAATGGTTTGAATGGTACCACTGTAATAACTGTGCATTGCTAACGAATTATTCGAGACTTGGGCAAAGTTCTTACAGCATAACAGTGGGTAGTTCTAGCTAAACAAATATTGAAACCATAATAACCAGGTATTATCCAGATCACTGTAGAGCGATTTCATTGGAATTTCTATCCTTAGCTAGTTTTCCATCTGGTTAGCATCAATGGTGGCTGGGATATTATTGTTTATACTTTACTACTACTATACTACTATACTATACTAGCAATAAGGGATTGTTCTTCTTGTTGTCTCTTCGACAAGTCTCGCAACTTTGCCTGGGTTTTATAATTTTTATTTCGAAAGAACACTGTGAAAAAAACTCTTTAAAAATTAATAAAAATCGAATCGATCGCTTAAACGCCCATACGGAAATAACAAAGAAAAAGAAATAAAGAAAAAAAGTTGATATGAATTTTAAAATTCATGCCATGACTTTGACAATATGGAATGTTCCTTGAAATTTGTCATACACATGTAATTATTGCAAGCAAAAAAATTCAACTTTTTTTCAGTATGTCGATTAATGAATACCCTTATGAATCTCAAAAGCAAGTGTTATTGCTGTTAGTTGTATTGGGGCTATATTTATTGGAACCAATTGAATATGCTTCAAAATTAAAAATAAAAGGTTTTTAATATAAAGATTTTTATTTTCTGAAGTTTTAATTAAAATTAGATTGTGAATGAAATCTGCAATGATGTAAATTAATTTATAGAAGAGAAACAAATTTATATCAACCTTTTTTCCTTTTTATTCAATTTAATATTTGACTTAATTTTTATTGATTTTTTTTTTTTCAGTTGGGTAAAAGTTTCTGGGAAATAATGAAAAGGACACGTTGACTATGAACAAAGAACAAACGTATAAATAAAGGCAAATTCAACTTTTCAGTTTCATTGTGGGATTAAACAAGGTTCAAGTGCAGTCAAAAATACAAAAAAAAAAAAAAAAATAGGAAAAGTGTGTGGAAAATGCAGTTGAAATATCTAAGAAAACCAAACGGAGAGAATCTTTTTGATTCTCGTTACGCCTACAAGTATCTTGAATACGTAATGATCAATCTGGGTTGGGGTTCAACGAAAGGACGCAGCTATATACAAAAGAGATTATATAATATGCGGACTGTCCTGATGATGGCCTATACACTGTATGTGCCAATCCTCTTTATAGTCTCTCATGTGGTCCTTCGATATCTCGCACATAGATACTCTGTTTACAACGCTGCAGGTATTTTTCAATACGCCAGCCTACACGGTTAAGGCCACGATAATGTTGTTGAATCGATGGCGTGTTGATAAGGCCAAGGACTTGCTGGACATAATGAGCAGACGGTGTGTTACCTATGCCGCAAGGGTCGAAGTTCACAAATTGGTGACACGCTGCAATTATATAATTCTCATGTACCATGTGATATACTTTGGACCCACCACAATGAATTTATTCTATGCCATTTCTACCGGTACTCCCCCGTTAAATCTGTATAATCCATTTGTCGACTGGCGGGAGAGCAATCGCAATCTGTGGATTGCCTCAGTTTTGGAGTATTTCTTTCAGTTGCCTGCCATCTATGCGACCATATGTTTGGATGGTACTCCACTGATCTTTGGTTTAACGGTACGCGCCAATATGAAGTGGCTCAGGGAGCGTGTAGAGAAATTGCGAAATGATCCCAGCATGACTGAAGTGGATAACTACAATGAGCTTGTGCTTTGCATCAAAGATCACAAACTTATTTTGGAGTAAGCCAAATACGTTTTAAAAAATATACCCTGTACTCATTTTTTACAGATACTGTGAGAACATGCGTCCCCTCATCTCACGCACCATGTTTCTGCAGTATGCCACTGTATCCTTGGTGCTGGCCTCCTCATTGATCCATCTGGTCACCTTTGCGGATCTTATTTCTGGCATTACCACGGCTCTTTATCTGACAGTCACCCTATTTCAAACATTTCCATTTTCCTATACGTGCGACCTGATTGTTGAGGACTGCGAGAACGTGGCCATTGCCATATTCCACTCCAATTGGACTGGGTCGAGTCGTCCCTACAAATCGGCTCTTATACACTTCATGCACAACGTACAGCAGCCTAATATTTTCCTGGGTGGGGGAGTGTTTCCCATTTGTCTAAACATAAATATTCAAGTAAGATAAGTTTTCTTTTTTTTTAATATCAATCAATGAATTTTCCATCTTTTTAGGTCGCCAAGTTTGCATTTTCGTTGACGACTTTTGTGCAAAAAATGGATATATTTGGAAACTTTGAAAAGTAATATCCAAAATATCCAAAACAAATTAATTCAACACGAACATTTTTTAACTCACAAATATGGCAAGACCCACTTAAAAATGTAATGCAAGAAAAATTAATTTTAACACTGATTTATATATATCTAGAACTTTTTCACACCTTGTTTAATAAAAACGCTTTAAATTAATTTGTTTTATTTTTTTATAGTAGTAACTATTAAAAACTTGAACTAGACACAAAATTTGGAATGTGAATTCACATATAGAGCGCATTATTAAATATTTAAAAAAAAATGGTGATAATATCACATATCTTCACAATAATTTTCTAACAAGAGAATAAATAGCTCAGCTAAAAGAACCAAATTTAAAATTTTTTTTAAATATCTCATGATTTAGTTAGTTCTATTAACTAATTTGAAAAACACAAATTGGCAACAAATTTATATATATTTATAAATTATATATATTTATTCATTCGCAAATAAGATTTTTAATAGAAAATATACAAGAGCTATGTTAAATTTAAAATAAAAAAAAATACTCCACTTTTACTGTTTAAACTCGTTGACGAAGTGAAACTAGTATATTGGGATTGTGCAATGTTAGTCATGCTATCCGTCTGTCCGTCCGAATGGACGCAACTCTTTTCGGCACTATTAAAGATAAAGACTTGAAACTTTGGACTTGTAGTTGTCCTCTTCAGACAAAGTGTTAAGATTTTGTGTCACGCCCACTGGGAGGCTGGCAATTCGATAATATGTCGATACACCTCAAATCGCAACCTCCCCCAAAGATTGCGACCTCGACATCCGGCCTCGCCCAATAGAATATAACTGATAACTTTAAAGATCGGTAGAAAAATTTGAACATGTAAAGCTGACGGACCCATAAGTCCCATAAATTTGTCAAAACTTAACCGATTTTCATGTTTGAAGGCATTCTGGTTTTTTATTTTTTTAATTTACCTTTATTTTTTATTTAGATCGATTCTATTCAAAATCGATGCATTTTTGAAATTTTTTTGGAAATGAAACATATACTCCCCTTACTCATTACTCCGAACCAACTCCCTCCCAGGTTTAAAGCTAGTCACCTCCGCATCGCACAAATTACAAAATACCGAAAATATTCAAAAATAACCATAATAATTAAGAACGTGAACGAGAATAACGCAGTCGGTAACCCCCGACTGCACCGTTCTTACTTGCTTTTCTTTATATTTTCCTTTATTAACCTTCTATTCGGGCCACAAACATACATATATTTGTGTACCTAAGGATGCGAGAGTGTTTCTGCGTAATATTTGTATCTTTAGCTGAGGCCGTTCGACATTTTCTAAACTGGCTGTTTACCTGTGTTGTGAGCCATGTTACCCGCAATTGTGTGGGCGGAGTTACACTGTAGGCAGTTTTCATACAAATCATTACAAATACATTGTATATTTATATTTTGTGCGTGTGTACATAGACGCATTTTATTGCCATACTACACCCTGTACTTTTTCGTACCTACACACTGTTATATATTTCCCTCTCACATATGTACGTGTAAGGTTGAAAAAAAAATACCCCCGAAACAAGTGAGCCGAAAATTGCGTGCGCCTCAAAATCCGTGTCCTTGCTTCCTTCGCGCCTGCTTGTCCTTGTCCTTGTCCCTGCTAGAGTTCGCCCGCTCTCGCTTGCTCTCTCTTAGTTACATCGAGGCACGAGGAACAAATGAAAATTCAGCTCTTATGCGCCGTCTCGCTTACTTTCACTTTCTGCTTTCACATACATATCAACTGTATGTACGTGAATATTTACTCTCTTTTTAGATAAATATCAATGGGTGGCAAAAATAAATATGGAAAATCTCTTAATGTGTAAATTCCTTTTAATATTATTTTTTTCGTGTAATTTTTATACTCGTTCACAAAGTGAAAGAGTATATTTGTTTTGTGCAATGTCCGTCTTGCTGTCCGTCCGTCCGTCTGTCCGTATGATTTTTTCGCCGCTCTTGAAACTAGAGAAACTTAAAATTTTGCATATATACTCGTGTGTACCCGCTCAGATAAAGTGTTAAGGATTTTGGTCTGCGCCAACTGGGGGCGTGGCAAACCGATAACACCTAAAATCGCATATCGATAAAGTCCACAATTTTAAAGCTAGAGTGACCAAACTCTGTATAAAGATAGCTGACGACCTATCAAAACCGCCCTAAAAAATCGGATATGCCTATATCTCCCACAGTTTTTGAGCTAGAGTCACCAAATTTTGCATATATATTGCAGGAATGCTCCCCCAAACATCAGACAAAAAATTTGTTGGACACACCCCCTCCCGCCCCCATAATTTCGAAAACCGATATACCTGAAGGCTCGAATCGATAATACGTGTATATTTCCCACCATTTTTAAGATAGAGCCACCAAATTTGGAAGGTAGATAACTGCTCACCTCCTTTGAAGATCGGTACAAACATTTCGGCAACGATTTATTATTCCGAATTTTTGTTTTTAATCGATTGTGTTAGTCATAATTAGTATAAAAATCAACATTAAACCCAATTCTGAGGGGTCACATTTTTGGTCAAAAACCATGGCAAAATTGCCAAAAATGTTGACAAGTATAGCTAGAAAAAATGTTATTTTCAAAATTTAGAATTGCGAATTTATCGATTTAATGGATCTGAACAAATTTTCGTGCTTAAAGGCATTTTGGTTATGATTTATCATTTAGATTAATTCTATAAAAACTACATATTTGTAAAAAAAACATTCGAATAATAATACTAAATATATATGTATGTATATGATCGTATACAGCATTAAATCTGAGGTGGACTCAGCGAAGCTGATTTTTAGTGACAAGAGCGACGTATGCAAATCGAAATTGGTTGTTACGCTTTGGATCAACCCCATATACTGGTATATAGGCCATTTTCTTTGCAAGTGCTGACTTCATTTCGCTTACATATGTACATGTATTTGTACATACTCGATTATATGTGTAAGTGGGCAGCAGAAGAGACGCCAACGCAGTCAAATCCTCGAGCATTGAAAGGCGAAAGTAGTGGACTGGGAAGAATGGAGTATTTGTGAGGCGGGGGACGCAGGAGAGCCCACGCCCCCGACCAAAAGTGAAGCGCAACCAAGCCAAACAGCGCTGAGGCCCAAACCCAGCGAAGCGCTGCTCAAAAACGACGCAAACAAAATGGAGTTTGGGTTATTTTTGGCAACGAAATTACGACACCCTTCGGACTCAGCTGGGTCATAAAGAGATGTATGTATATAGATTTACATACATATACACACATACAATATATGTGTGTGTTTGTACCGTTATGTATTAAGAGTGGTTGTCATGCCAGCATGAAAATTTCAAACCCTATTTTGGGTTTCAAAGCTGCTTCCGATTGGATAAATGTGGGAGTATGGGTAATTACAAATAATGCCCAGAGCTGCCGTCGCTCGGCTTTTATAGTCTACACATAAAATATGTATATATGTATATAGTATATACGTATATATATGTAAATGTATATGATGCGTAGAGCGGGCTGAATAGGGTATGAGGGGCCTCTGTTGTGTACCACTGACACACCCTCAGGAGCTGAACAGAAGCTTTTGTTGCGAGCGGGTTGGGGAGGGGGAGGGGGGATCTGAGTGCTTTGCGGCTGACTAAAGTTAGAGTATCTGTTGGCTTATGAGTGTGCTGACCACAGTGTTTCCTTCGGGACCAAACGCGACACGCTTTCACACGCAAAACAGGAAGTCTTGGGCCTTACTTGGTCTGGTGTCGAAAAGACTTGGCACATGTTTAGGCCGACGTTTATTTATGGCCAACTCTCCCCGTGCCGCCCCGGGCGTCCTGCACAGCCTTTACTTGCCATTAATTATGAAAATTAAAGTTGATGCGTGTCGCCGTCGTCGTCGTCTTCGTCGCAAAAATAAAGCTGAATTATAGCCCCGCCGCGGGGCCACAAAAGTCTTCCTTAGCTGCGATCTTCCAAGTTTCATTTTGCTGGTCATTAAAATTAGGTCAGAGCAAAAGGCACACAAATAAAAAGGAAATATAAAAATAAAATAATAATCAAGAGTGCCCGACTGGAAGATACCCTGTAACCCGCTACGAGCCGATTAGACTACTAAGATTTGGTTTCTCTAGCTCTAAGTATCTGAGATATGATCAGAAACTGACATTTTTCGATACTAAGAAAGTTATCGAAAATTTAAAATAAAGTTTAAAAGATATACACGTTTAGATAGACATTCTGATAGAAATTAATTCTGCCCAAGAATAAATACATACATACCTGCTATGTATATTTTATTTTTTGCACAACCAATTCACCGCTGTTTGCCTGTTTGCAATGGGTACAGGGTATACAACGAATTCCCGAAGAAAAGGAACAAAAGAACGCCCTGGTTGCCAAACTAGTCCAATTCCAACTGCCGTCGCTGACGCCTTGTTCTTTGTTCTCTCGCTTCGCCTGGCCTCGATCCTTTCAGCTAGAATAACAACAAACACACACACGCACACACACACCATTGGAAATACACGTATAAATTCACACTGTCGAACTTATTACGCAATGGCTGCGATCTGCCTACCTGACTTAATTATTATATCAGAGCAGCATCCCCTCGCACCGCACTGCAGCTCCCATCTCTTTCTTGCACACACACACGTGCAGGTAGACGGCACAAAAGGTGGCCAGAAAACTACGCAGTTTTTGACTTTGCCAGTTGGACGCGGCGAGGCCTTGACTTCTTTCGCCATGTCCTTCGTCTCTGAATCCTATCAGAAACAGTAACACAGCCACAGATATTTGAATGTACATACATATACATTTCCATGTATGTGAGTATATATAGCTATTAGTTGCTTTAAGCACAACAAAAACAATATTTCACTTGATTTACTGCGCTGTCTTTTTGATCACAATTTTCGCAAGTACCGAAGCTACAAAATTATCGATAGTGTTATCGTAAGCATTGAGTACCTAATAATCACTGGAAAGTTATTGTTTCCACATGGCAACAGTTTTTAATACATGAGTGTATCGATATTTTTGATAAGCACGTGATGTTTCTAATTTAATGTACATACATATGTATGTATATATCGCTGGAACGTATCGATATACTTGAAATATACTTATGTATGTACTTACATACATACAGCGTATGTATATTACATACATGTACATATGTATGTATGTATACATATATGCAAGTGCATGTGTGTATGTATGTATATTAATATATTTTATGTAAAATATCGATAATCCTGAACAATGCTGACATAATGAAAGAGAATTAATGTTAAAATGTAAATATGTATGTATGTATTAGATATCTACACACATATGTATGTATGTATGTGTGTATGTCTACGCAGTGTTGAAAACTCATCCTACACGTGCCCTTATTTTGATTTTTTTCCTTTTGCCTTTTTCGCCACATGCGTTGAGTTTCGTTTTAATACAGGACTCTAAAGGGGAAGAAGCAGCATGTATACATACATATATACATAGATATACACAGCCATACATAAACATGCATACAGCTACATACCTATGTACATACATACAAACAAACATAAGAGCAGTCGATGATGCGAAGAGCGTAACAGAGAACTGCCAAAATGACACCAACAACTGCCAAAGCACCGCCTCGGTTTTTAGAACTATTGAATACCCTGTAACTGAAAACATAACTAAATATGTAAAAGCTGCTGCAATTACATATTTTATAAAAATATAATTGAACATAATTGAAGTGAAAAAAGCATAATTTTAAACTTGATCAGGACTTTTTGTAAGTGATTTAAGTCACAAATTATTGTATTATTTTTTAATTTTCATGTTCATGTTCATTTTGCTGATCTGTGTTGTTGGGACCATGCAACAAAAAAATTATTTTCGCTCATTTGTATTATTTGCAGCGCACCAAAAAGCCCGGCTGGAGCCGCATGTTTCCATTTTGCTTTTGCTGTTTAATGCTTCTTCGCCTTGTTTTTAATGCCTCATTTTTGTTGTCCGTGTGCCATTGTGTTAGCACATCAATGTGTGTGTGCACATGTATTTCTATATACATACATGTATGCGTGTTGTTTTTGGGATTATATACCAAATTGAAGTTCTGTCAGCAGTAGAGGGATTGCGAAGCAAAGTAGATTTAGTGGGTAGATTTTAATGTACATATGTATGTATTTGTACATAATTAGGTGACAGTCAACAGAAAGTCTGCAACAGTTATTTGGCTTTTACTCAAATAAACAAAAAGCATTTGCATATTTCATACATGAAAATATAAAAATGATTTGCACAGTTTTAAAAACATCAGTCTAGCCCACGATAACGTTTCCCTTAGGTGCCAGAAGATTCTGATTGAATTTCCAACGCAATGTGGCTCGGCAACCCTGTTCAACGCAGTCTGTTGTTTGTTTTGCCGGCTTTTTTGCGCCACACAAGTACACACACTACACATACATAGATCCCAACATGAACACACTTCGTCATACAAGCATGTCGCTCAGGCTCTGTCGAGCTTCTTGCGGCGCATCGCAGCACAACATGTTGAAGGGGAAACGATTTGGTTCGAACCGCATCGAAAGTGAATTTATTTGAACATTTCGCTGCTGCTATCTCCCTTGCTCGTTTACACAACTGCCGGCAGCTCCACTGACCAACCACCAAATATGCAACACTCCGTAAACCACCCTCTACCAACGCTGAAGTTTTTAGGCGCCAAAACTTGTGCGAAATTTTCCTCAAATGAAAAACAAGCATTTTCCGCAGCGACGTCGTTGTCGGTGGTGGTGGAAAGTGAAAAGCAACCAACCAAACCACCACCCCAACACACTCACCCACCCAACCACCCTTACACCAATAAAGAAAACTTCCAACTCCGCTGACGACGTCATGGTTTGAACGGCGCTGCCGAACAACGCAGCGCGCAGCGGCTCGACTGACAGCATCGAACTTTCCACCCACCAACAACAACAGCAATAATACTTGTGCGTTTGTGTTGCCTCTGCCGGTCGCGTGTGAATGTGTGCGTGTATGTGTGTGTTTTGAATTTCAGTTTCAGTTTGCTGCTCGTCGCTGGGTGTTCGGCTGTTCGTGTGTACCGTTCGTTTCGTTTAGTTGGAATTTCGCTTTTGATCTGGTTGGTTGTGTTTTTCGCAACGCTCTCCGTTCGCCGGCACACTTGAAATTGGAAGTAGTGGCCCAAGCGAAAACAATGCAAAAGCAGCGAAGAACATAGAAAACGGCATCGAATACGTTTCATATACACATATTTTCCTACTCAACAAATAAAATAAAAAATATATAATGCAGAGTGTAGTGTAAAAGTCAAAATATAAAAATTAAAAACAAATAAAAAAACACGTTTGTGCGTGTGTGCTAAAATGTAAAAATAGAGAAGAATAAACTAAAAAAGACTTGATAAAATTTTTTGATACAAAGAAACGCGCGTTGTAAACTCAGCTCAGGTATAAATTTAGAAATAAATAACAATAAAAAAAAACAACAACAAAAAATAGACTGCAATTTTGTAAGCGAAAATAAAAAGCAAAACAAAACGGAAAAAACATGCTGAGGCAAGTGCTGGGCGAGGCTTAAATTAAGTAAGAATTGAACGCAATAAATAACAGCAAAAAGCAATAAATAATACAACACGTGCGAATTTATGGCGCCGCGTCGCAACAGCAGCGGCAACACTCACCAGCAGCAGCAACAACAACAACAACTGCAGCAGCAGCAGCAACAACAACTGCAACTCTACAACTTCTCCACGCCGCCACTCTCCGCAAACATGGCGCCCATGCAGCAGACGCTCAACGTCGGCGTTCAGCTGACGCGCTGCTGTTATCCTAACGGTGACTGCGCCAAATTGGACGCTCTCATCGCGCTCGACGAACCAGGGCTGGCGGAGTGCGTGCGCGTGCTGTGCAACAACGAGAATTGCAACGTGGGGCAGTACATGCACCGCGACTGCTTCGATCGGTGGGAGGCGGGCGTGCTGCAGCAGCTGAGGGGCAGCGCGCGGGCGCGCAGCTGGTCGGAGCGGCAGCGGACGCAGCAGCTTTGGACAAAAAAGGGCTACGATCTGATCTACAAAAGCTGCAGCTGCAAGTGCGGCCGGGGCCAGTTGCGCAAGGATCTCGAGTGGCCGCCGAATGGCGTTTGCTGCCAGCCGCCGCAGCAACAGCAGCAGCGGCCGCTCAGCAGCTGCGAGGATGAGGACAAGAAGAAGGCCAAAAAGAAGCGCAATCGCAACAGCAGCAACAACAACAACAGCAGCAGCAGCGGCAACAACAACAGCAATCAGAAACAGGCCGTCGCACTTGCCACGCTCAACACAAACTTGACGCCCAATCCCAATGTGGGCGTCATTGGCTCCGGCTTGCCACACAACAACAACAACAACAGTGGTGGCAACAACATTCATGCAACTGGACTGCAGCCGAGCGTTGTGGCAACTCTGAGCAACATACTCATGAGCAACAACAACAACAATAGCAGCAACAATGTTTTGGGCCTCGATTTGCGCGCTCGCGGCGGCAGCGTCTCCTCCAGCGGCTCCAGCTCCCCCTCCGCGACGGCCTCGCAGTGCAGCGCAGACATTTCGCTGTCGCCCGTGCAGCAGCAGCAACAGTTGCACCTGCAACAGCAGCAGCAACAACAACAGCAATTGCAGCTACTGCAGCACAACGGTTTGGGCCTGGCCAAGAGCCTCTTGCAGCAGCCCCCGCAGCTGCCCGCGCTGGCCAACATCAGCAATTTTAAGCCTCTGGCCAGCTTCGATCAGCAGCAGCTCGTGCAGCAGCAGAAGAACAAAGAAGTCGAACTCTACTCGGAGCGTGTGCGGTAAGTAATATAAAATAAACCCCCCGCACCCACCCACCTAACCCATCAGCAAGTGTCGATATCATAGTTTTTTTCTTTTTGCAAACTTCCCGAAATGTGGCCGCAATGTCAATAAATTCCAAATTAGTTCACTAAAAGACAAAAAAAAAATATAAGAAAATAAAAACCAATTTGAAACGTTTACGTACACTAAACAACAAAATTAGGCAAAACTAAAATATTTAATGATGGAAATAATAATCGAATTACATTTTTACTGAACAAACGACAGTAATTTATTTATTTTTTACATAAAAAAATGAGAGTAAAACATTAATAAAGGGACTATTTCGCAGTTTTTAAATGTAAAGTGTTCAAATATCAATTTCGTCTTATTGTCGATTGTCGAAAGAAGACAAAGGAAATCTTAAAAACTGAGCACAAATAAATTGAAATTGCAAACTTAAGGCTAAGGCAGTTCTTTAGGAAAATAAAAAGATTGTTTAAAAAAAAAATTTTTTTACTTCTACATTTATTCCTAACATAAATGTTTAATTGCATTTTTTGAAAAATTGACAAAAGCTTTTAATTTTAAAATTCAGCATCCTTTTTCCCAATATTCAAATTTTTTTTAAAAATACAATTTTCAATTTGCTGTTGATTTTACTTATATTATATTATATTGATATTTCTCACTTCTCACTTGCTAAACAGCTGCCAAAAACGGTTGAAAAAAAAATAAACGTATAATTAATGTATATATTTAAAATACATTTCATTAAAAAAAATCATAATTAATTTGAATTTACATCGTCTTAGTGCTAATTGTATTTTTAAGGAAGTTCACTTGCATTGTGCAAATAAACCAGACTTAATGACACCACGTTCTCTGCATCTCTCACTCTTTTACATCTCCCTTTTGCGTACTCTTTCTCTTTCGGTCGTGCTCTCGCTGATCTTTTCCCTCATTCTGTTCGCGAATTTCAATCGCTGCTGAGTTTTGTGCTTTGCCATTCTGCTTGTTATTTCCTTTTTGGTCGCACATTTAATATTTATTTATATACACACATGCATACTGTTATATTTATGTGTATGTGTGTACTTGTATTACGAGTTTCACTTTTATCGAATTCAGTTAATTTTTTTCTCTCTTTCGCTTGCGCGTTTGTTTGCCCACTGCTTTATCTGTTTGTATGTTGTTTTTATCCACGACTTTAGGTCAAGGTTTGCTTTTCGCCTGCTCCTTGTCTTTCGCCTCCTGTAATTGCTCGCTCCCTTCCCTGCAGGTCGCCAGTGTTGCCACTGTGGGCGCATAAAGCCTAAGAAATTAATTAAAAATTGTCTATGTGCATAAACAACGAAAACACATTTATGTATTTGTATGCTCTTTTATTTTCGTTATGCCCAATTTTAATATTTCCGTTTTTCCCAAAACGAATACGTCGTCGAGCACATAAAAATTTATTCCAGCTCGATAAAAATACAAATGTTATGTGTGTGTGTGTATGTGTGTGTGTGTGCGTGTAAGTTCGTCAAAGAGCACAACAAGCAGCAAACGGCGAACAACACTAAGAAAGAAGAAGCATCAACATAAACGGAGCACAAAAAAATATATAAAAAATTAGATCGTGTTTGTATTTTTGGTAGTGGCCCTCTTTTTGCTTCTATTTCTTGTTGATTTCCAGTGCTTCTCTCTCACACACACACACATTAGCACATGCATGTGCTGCTCTTGAAGTATTTTGTTTTTTTCTGCTTGCTTTTTTACAGCAAGATCCCCGCAGCCCGAGCCTGTGACGGGATTACCCTTTCCCTGCTTCATTTCTTCATTTGCTGCTCTTTCCTTTCGCTCCAACCCTCGAGCAGCAATGAAAAAACTTCTAATTCCTTCTAAGACAGCTCGCATTCATTCTTCAGCTTCTTCTCTTTGCTTTGTCTCTTTTTTTTATGTTGTGTTGTGCTTGGCTTTTTGTCCAGTTTTCAAGGCCGTGATATTTGTTTTCATTTTTGCGCTCGTATTTGCTATTGCGGCTTTCGCATATATATATATATATACATATATTTTTTTCTGCTCGCTGATTTAATTTTGATCTGTTTTTGCTTCAAGCACACAATTGCTGCGCCTATTGCGCGCTCTTTTATCTCTGTCGCTCTTTCTACTACATTGTATTTTGCGGCAAAGATTCGACACAGTGCTCGTGTTTGTTGTTCCTTAATGCATGCTATTTGCTGCTTATCAAAAACTACAAAAAAAACCGGCTGATTTCTGTGCGCGTTTTTGATTCATAAAAGCGGTTTTTTTTATCGCTTTCGGGCTTTCTTGTATTTTTGTTTTGTTTTGGCTACATTTATTTTGTTTGCTATTTTTAGCGCCACACGCGGCAACTGTTTTTTTCTCTTTTATTTTAATAAACAAACGCTTTTAGGCATTTTACTTATTTTCAATGTTCTCATTTGCTGTTCTTTAATATTTATTAAATTTGCTGTCGTTGTTTGCTGAGAGAGCGCCTAAGCTATGCAGACACACGCACATTACCTATCTCCCTCCCACTCATACGGATATATATATGTATGTATATGTACATGTCTGCATGTGACGTGTTTGCCGGCATTTTCTTTTATGTATTCATCGTATTCAATGTCAAGGTTAAGACTCATTTTATGTATTCATTTTGTTTGGGCGTTTGTTTTTATGATTTTTATTTTATGCTGCTCTTTCGTCTGCCTAAAGCAACTTTTTTGCAGAAAGCTCTTCCTGTTTGGAGCACATCAACAGCAGCAACAACAACAACAAACAACAACAGCCTAAAGATTTCTCTCGCTGCTTTGTCTGCAAATGATTTATGCCCCCTGCCGTTGTGATTAGTCATGGTCTGTCTGCTGGCACCCGCGCCCTCCCCTGCATCTCACTCGCACCTACTGTTATGCAAATTGCTGTCTCCCCGTCTCTTCACACCCACGTGTTGCGGGCGTACGGCTGGTCGTGTGCTTAAAATCTATTGCCCCTTTTGCTACATTTTGCGTAGGTTCCGTCGAAATAGTTTCCCGAACTTTCTTGTCGAATAGGGCGAAAAAATAACAGCAGAATATCAGCGCGCACAATTGCAAATAAATTGCGCAGGGCAAAACGCGAATGGGTGGGACGAGAATAGCTGCATTTAGCCACAGTAAAAACAAAAACAAAAAACAAAAAAAAAAACAATAATATAAAAACAACAATAAAAATGAAAAACAATTACAGTGTCTATGAATTCGACGCCACTAGGTCCAAATCTTTGCACTGCACTCGCACGGAAGTGCAACGCGTTTGGTGTGAAAAATTATACTTAACAAGTGTGCATGGTTCTGAGGGGTGGACTCGCCTATGATATACTTCGTAGCATTTATTCCTTAAATGCTGTCACTATCTGGTCGTAGAAAATACATAGCAAGTTATAATGTTATCGGTAGCTTCAAATAAACCAATCGATATTTTGTTAAATCGATTCATGTGTATAATTATGTGTTAATGTAGACTTCACTCCAATACTAACTGAACGTTAAATACATACAAATTGATCGGTACTGTTATCGATCCTTCAAATATACAATACATAATTAATCGGTAGACTTATCGATTGCTTAAAATAAATACATCGTTATTACTATCGATTTTTATTATCGAAACTCTCTAGCTCTAGTTAGTTATACTTCACGTGCACTGGTGGTTCGTTTTATTTACATTCTAAGTAATTAGGCAGCATACCCCCTAGGAAACTTGTTTATGTGGTATTACGAAAATTAACAAATTTCGCACGACTGTTGTTGTTGTCGTTGATTATGGAACTGCGGCTGGCAGTCGTATTGGACTACCCGCCCGAACCATTTAAACCATATCGTGCGCCAAGTCGCACAAGTTTTAAAATGTATACATGAATATGTATATTGTTATGCATATATAAACATACATATGCATTCGTATTTAGTTGTGTGCAGTAAAAATTATGAAATATTATTGCCAGCCGCGTCGCTCCCAACGCCGCCAGATGTCATTTGAAAATTGTTTTTGCTTGGGTTTTGACACGGCCGGGCGGGGGTGTTGGCTAGTTATTCATATAACACTAATTGAGCACGTTCCAAAACTGTCGTCTAGACTTCAAGCATAAAATCTGCAATGTAAAAATTTTATTATGGCGGAAACAAATTGCCATTACATCAATTTGTTCTTTTGTTTCGTATGGAGACTCGGAATAGGTTCTCTCAACAATATATATATACATATATGTAGTATATAGAATATATATACGTTTTGTTGTGCTTTGCGTAAGGTTAGGTTTTTTCGGGAAAAATACACACATAACAGAAACTCGTGTTCGGGCCGCAGCGAAGCATGAAGTGAAATGAACTAACTGTAGACCATTTGACTTTTAGGGGCGGTCAAAGGCCATAGGGCTTGTGGGTTATAGCCATTTGATTAACAACATTTGCAGCTAAATTGAGGAAACATTAAAAAACACGTTGACACTTGCCGGAAAATAAATAGAAATTAGAGTACACGCATTGTGTTGAGGGTTGAAAAAGGTTTTTAGTTAATTAAAAGTCAAGAATTGAAAATTGTTGTCATTGTAGAGCTCAACAGAAAACGTTTTTATTTGTAGAAAATTCCATCTTCCATCTTCAATTCATTGAACACATCGAAAAAATGTGCCTATTCTACGTCATAAAATAGAAAGAGTTGCCCACTTAACCACACAACCCATTTGCAAATTAAAGCACAAACAAAATACAAGAGTACCTTAAACAATAAAAAACCTGAGCCGTACAACGTTTTACTTAAAAGCATATAAAGTATGCATTGCTGGGCCTCCCTAGCAGTAATACACACCCAGCCTAGTGCTACCCACACCTGACCGCAAGAGCTATTATTGAAATCTTTGCCAAAAAAAAAAAACGCACTCATACCTCACACACACATATATAAGTTCAGGCGGTAAACCCCACGTAAGTACATGTGAAAAGATATGCATACTATAAAAAGTACCCAGTGGGAAAGAAGTGCTAAAAGGAAGTAGTTCCTTTTGTGCATGCAGAAGTGCTTAAATTGCATGACTAGTAAAAATTAGACTTGATAAAATGTTTCAATTGAATATATAATGTATACATATACATAATATATAACATATTTTGCAGATATGCAGATGCTCAAATTTAAGTTATTTTCCAATAAAGTTTGTAAAAATAATAAATTTTTATAGATTGTATTTTACTTTTATTTATTTTATTTTTAGTACCAAAAAAAGTAGTTCCTATAATGCATGCAGAAACGGTGCTTACAGCAGTGAAAAATTTAGGCGAATTAATATTTAAGCGTTTGTTCATTATTATATTCAATAAAAACAAGGTTTAGAATATGCTTGAATAAAATATGCTGTGCTATATGGTACAATATATTTTCATTGAAAGTTTCAACTGGGTATATGAAGTATTTATGTATGGATTTATCTGTGTATTTTTCTGTCTGTCGCCCGCTTGGGCCTACGCAGCACATAACACACACATGCATTGGTCCAGTCGCCTATCGAACGGCGCATGTCTGACGTCGTCAGAACCCCTCCCTCCCCGCCACAATGTACCCAGCCTCTGCGCCACATGTCCCCCCAGTCGCATTTTCATTGCCACCAGACAATGCCAGGGCAATCTCCATTACACACGCGTACACCCACAACGACACCTACACCCACCAGCAGCAGCGGCAGCTGCAACAACAGAACACACACTCAAACACACACACTGCAAAGGAGACGTTGGCTTATGGCCAACATGCTGGGCAGGAAGCGTGTGTGGAGCAAAATGCTGAGCCAACTGAAGCCTTTCAAGTTGCCAAAGCCGGCAAAGAGCCGCTATGTACATGCATATATATATTTCTATATATATTTATATATGTTTGTGTGTGTGTGTGTGTGTGTGTATTGTGTTTATCTGTCTGTCCGTGTGTGTGTGTGTGTGTGTGTGTGTGTGCATTTAGGCTTTTGTGCGAGCCAAACGAGGCGAGGCCCAGACCCTGGCCCAGACCCAGGACCAGCAGCAGGCGCAGTTGCCTCACGTTGCAAGCTGAAATTGCAATCAATATTGCGGCCCCATTGTTGTAGTTGTTGTTGTTGGTTGTTGTTGCCGTCGAGCAGCTGCCAGACACAAAAACGCAACATGAAGAAGCAGAAAAAAACAACCAACAACATAACTGGCAACAGTAAAAACGAGGCTCGTAAATGAAAGCAGCGCTCTGCGAAAGAATGAAAAATTCCACATGCACACATACATACATAAACGTACTCATATGTGCACTCATACACGTATTCGTATTCGTATTCGTATTCGCATATAAAAATACTCTTATTTTTTCGCAAAATAAAACCAAAAATACGTTTGGCTGCAATTGCGCCTGGGGGCAAAGTCAGCTATGTAGGAGATCACCGGCTCCATAATACACACACACACACACACACACACATACACATGCAGTTCTGCACTCACACATTCATACGCTCATTCATGCACAGCACTCACTTTAGTTGGTTTGTTTGCCTGTGCCCTATTTGATATCCATTAAAACGATTCAGTTGCCACTTTTACTCCCCCACGCTCCAAAACCCTTGGCTAATGCATTCAAATGCAATCTGTGTGTGCGTGTGTGGGTGTGTGTATGTATGTGTGTCTATTGATGTGCATTTGATTGCAATTTGTGTCGCTTGCATCCTTTTTGTGCCGCTGTCAGGCGCTTTCTATGTCCACTTTTATTTGTTTATTAGTTTTGGGTACAGTTGCAAATTTTCATTTAGCAAGTGACATTCAGATGATGGTGGGAGGGGGCTGGAGGATGGCTGGCTGACAAACAGTTAGCAATTTGTAATTTTTTGGGTAATGTTTGATGTCCCCCGTTACCGCCGGCGTGCATAAATCAATTTGTTGATCTGTTACGATAGCAAATGTTTGTTAATGAACATTAAATAAGCTAAAGCGAAAGTGTTAAAAGAGAGTACGGGAAAGTTGCTTAAATAGATCAACTATGCGGGCGAGATACAGATTAATTGCACTTTTTGGTGTAGTTTTTAAAAAGATCAAAATTAATTAAACTTTATTATTATTATTATTATTAAACTATAAGGTCTGGAGCTATTAACCAAAACTTAATTTAAAATTTATTTGATTATTTTTCTGATCTTAATTTTAAGTTTGAAAAAAATTGATTAAGTCGATATTTTATAAATACAATTTACTGTTTAAAATTACGCAAGAGAGTAAAGTTGTGCTAATAAAATTTTAAATTTCGCTCAGTTAATCTGTTCAAGCGCTGAAATGCGATTTTCACTCATTGGTGGAAATTTGCAGTAGACAGCACAATTGCGCGAATGTTGCACAGATTCCATTTTACGTTTAATTCGGGTAATTCTAATTACCTCTCATATCTCATTTCTCGCGCGGATTCACTCTGCATTTGTTCGTTAAGCCCAGCTGTAATTGTAATTACAATTTCCAACATTTCATTCTGCTTCTTGGCTCTAAATGGGTTGTGCTTCAAGTATTATAGCTCTCGGGTAGATTAACTAATTTGGTAGATGTTAATTTTGGGTTTATGCGACTGCGACTGCACTACATCATTCTCTTGACGATCGACTGACACGCCCATGCTGGGGCAGACATTAAAATTCGTTTGGTATAGTAAACAGTAACAACAACAACGGAAATATGAATGTATTTATTTATTTTGCTGCTTCATCGTAAAAATAATTTGCTTTTATTGCCATGGAAAACATTTTGGAAGAAAGCAAAAGAGACCCCGCTCACGTTGCAGTCATTGTTGTGGCCGCTAATGTTGCATGCAACCAAAATGTACGCAAAACCCAAGAAAAAACCCCGAAAAAAACAAAAAGAATAAGAAAATAAAAATAAGGCAAACGTAACGCGTTTTATGTCCTCGTCATGCTGTTGGGGCTCGACTTTAATTTGGGGACCGCTGCAAATCTGCAAAAGCAACGCCACATGCACTCGCTTTGAGTTAACCCAAAAAAAAAAAGAAAAGACGAAAACGGCAATGTCAGACTGTGAGCTACCCTGTAAGCAGATGTTAAGTGTAACGAAATAAGTACTTGCTTTTTTTTTTATTATAATAGGTCTTGAAATATATAAAATCAAGGGATATAGATGGCTCCTAAAATATCTTTAATTTAGTTAAATAATTAACACATATATACATGTATCAGCTTGTTCTTCTTATTGAGTACTATACTCACTTTAAGTGAGTATAGGGTATACAAATTGTATTGCAATTCACCGCAACTCAGGAAACGCCTGCAGCACGTCTGTCTTTCTGTCCAGTGGGCAGTATATGTATATATATTTAATTGCTGCCTTTCTTCTGCTCGTACTCGCTCCCTCTCCTTGGTCTCCATCCTATTCTCTTTTGCCAGTGACATTTGCCTGGCCCTGACCAACACTTATTCAATTAAACAAAACGCAAAAGTTGTTAACATAAAACCAACACGGTCAGCATATGGCCCGCTCTTCGCCGCTCCCCTCTCCGCCACCCGTTCCTACGCTCCTTGAAGCGATCAAAATCATGAAGCGTCAAATTGTTATGAGCATAAGATGGAAAGATACAAATGGCAACGGTTATCGCACCAGAGATGCGCAATCAGTCGTGACAGAGAAATGTAGAATCTAGAGAGGAAGAGAGAGAAAGATGAAGAGAGTGGGAGAGAAATGGAGACAAACAAGCGACAAACAAGCAGCAAACAGCAATCTAAGCACTTGCTGACTGCAACTAAATAGATATTATAGAAGCATAAAGAATATGTTTGCCGCCAGCCAAAGAAAAAATGAAATTGAAGAACATCCCCATCCCGACCTGCTACTCCAAGCCCCCTCTCTAACCCATCTATGGTAACACCATGTACTTGAGAGTGAACTAAACAAGCTAATAATCATAAAACCAAATGACGTTGAACGTCGCAACGGTCTGTCTGTCTATATATCTATCCGTCTGTGCTCTGCCAGGATATGAGACAGGACGAGAGACGTGCTGAGCGTGTTGCGCGAGTCTCAGCAATGGGCGACAAAAAAATCATCAGCATTATCATCATGTTGCCGTCGAGAGTGGCGATTAAAATTTAAGCTTCATTTGAGCTTTGCTGCTGTTGTTATTGTTGTTGCTGTTGTTGTTGTTGTGGGCGTTGCGTTCATGGGTGTGGCAGCATGCTTCACTGCCTCAATGACTGACTGTTGCTGCCAAAGAAGCTGCTGTGATTGAGTAGGTGTCAATAATCGTTGGGGTTTTTACTAAATATATATATATGAATACATATATGGATGGGCCCGTTGTGCACCAAATGCGATTATAATGCATAGTTGAGACTACATAAGTCGATAAGTAAATGTACTTGAGTAGCTCTTACGAATGGAATTAAATCAAAAATGTAACTGTCAGTTAAGGTTAAGCACAGAAAGAGCATTTTAAAAGTGGCTTAACTACCTGAAATTGAAATTGAATTAAATAAATAGTTCTCCAGTCCATAAGGTCAAATTAAATTTTCTATGTTCCTCTATTAGAACGTATTATTATTCGTAAGTAAAATTTAAAAGTGAACATTTTAAATGTTTACGTTAATTGAACCAGTTGTTCCACAACTATTGTTGTTATTTTTACAATAATTTTGAATTTGAATTTATTGTTAAAACAATATTATCCTTTTTTCATGTTCATGTGTCAATTAAGAGTGCGAATTCATTTGGTTCGAACAACTATCACAACCCTCCTATAATAAAAAAAAAACTTTCTCACGCCACAATTTTGTTGTAATATGGCCAACCCAATCACCGATATAATTAATAATAACAGAAACTACAACAACAACAAACACTTCAGGCCAATGAGCTCTGGCAATGATCGTTGCTGCTTCGTTGGCTACGACGAGCGCCGTTGGCTTTTTTGTATTGCCTGGCGGCGCTTTGAAAGGCGGCGATCAAATAAAATTGCAACGTATCTATTACAACAACAGCAACAACTAACAGTTGCAATTTAGCTGTAACAACAACAGTTTATTGAACTTCTTGCAGGCGCCAGCTACAATTAAAAATAAATGTTTTATGTTTAAAATTGAGTGAAAAAAATACAAGAAGCCCCTCACAAAGCTGTCAGTTGATTCAATTAAAAACTAAAACGAAAAAAACCATCGCAGAGCCCATCGACAAAAAAAATAAAAAAAAAAGCGAGACAACTTTCACTTTCGGTCATTTCGAGTGCCTGGGACGAGTCCCGCGTCCCACTTTATGCCCCTTCTAGCGTCCCCCTGTTAACTGTTGATGACAACAACGGCACAGGCACAAAACAAAAAAAAAACTAAAAAAAAATGATAATAAAAATGCAACATTTATTGCGATCGTTGGCGAGCTTCAGTTTTGGCTTCACTTTCGTTTTTTAGGCTGTCGATAAAGTTTTATTATACAAAAAACAAAAACCGCATAAAAATTGCATTTGCCTCAGATCTATATCAATGAAACATAAATTGAATAGAAAGTAACAATAAAATCATAAATAGCAGTATTTAAGTGGGTTTGTAAATTAGCGTATACCTGTTTAAAGCTTGCAGCACTGGAATTCTTATGAATTGCAACACTGAAATTCGAATGTAGTAATGCTTACAATCCTACATTTAACTGCACCTTACAACACTATCAGTTAGTTGTTAGTTGCGTTATTGAAGTTCACAATTTTCTTTTAATTATTGAAAAAATCCAGTAATTACCAGTAGCAGTATCAAAAGAAAAGCTTTATTCTTTATTGGTTTACATATATTGAAAGATTATATTTGTGTTTCTTTATACTCCTGTTTTTTTTTTTTTTTGGACTTGCTATACAACCACACACAATGTACTTCAGGTCTCAATGCATATATACATTTCATAATATTCTTGCTTGTAATATTTATGGTCTAGGCTTTTTGCTACTTATAAGCTGATAAGACCATGGGCCGGGCCATGGCCAGCTACGCGAAGAACACAATGAAATGCCATTGAGAAGCTGGACAAAAAAAGAAGAGGAGAGTAGAGTTGAGAATAAAAAATAAAAACAAAAAAAATAGCGTCAGCCGTCAGCAGATGCTACCTTAAGATTAAGGCCCAGTTACAATGGCAGCAAGGCTTTTGTTGTTGTTATTTTTACAGAGCGAGTTTTCGTTGTTTTTTGTGTTTTTTTTTCTTAACAGCAATTTTATCGCGTGCATAAACAAGCTGCAGTTGGAAGGTGGGTAGACGGGGGCATTCTGAATAACGACTCCACCAGCGACTTGTTTCGAACTTCGAACTGACTTTCAAGTTTACAAAGTCATGCAACATGGCCATGTGCAGCATCATTTCGCTTTTTAATTTTGTTTCTTTGTTGTTACCCCCTTGATTGTCATTATTGTTGTTGTTGTTGGCCGCAACTGTCAGCGGCTGTTAAAATTATTGCAGGACATTTGCCAAAATGGCCAAAAGGCGAGCTTTTTATTTATTTACGCGGCCGCTTTTCAACATTTATGCAAAACACTTTTCACTCTTTTTGCTGCTGTTGCACAGCAATTATAAAGCAGCAACGACAACAACTTATTGGCCAATTTTGAGGTCAGTGGAGCCTCAGACAAAATGCCATTGTAAAGATTAATTTATATGGGTTGATTTTTGCGACGCGTAAGGTTATGTTTTAAAACTATTTTTAGGACAGGCTACGATACTTTCCTTCTTTTTTTTTTCCATAATTAACAATTAGTTTTAATTTTCATATTAATTTTGAGCATTGAACACGACATTCTAAAACGTAGCTTCTTGATAAATCTTACTATAATTTCATGCTTTATTTTTCTTTGCAGGTAAGTTAAAATGTCTCGAGTGCCAGCACGAGCAGGTAATAAATCGCGGCAAATGGTGCATAACTTTTGCTTTTGCCACATTGGCGGTGGGTGAGTTGTTTTTGTCTTTTGTTGACTTGGCTTGAAGATGATCTTTTTCTCCTTTTTCCTCTCTCTCTCTCTAACTCTGGGCGATTTGTTGACGCTTTAAGTTAAACGCTCCCTGCGGCGCCATAAAGCAACATTTAAGCGCAATTTAATGGTTCAATGACATAATGAATATGCAACGCGCACAGCAGACACCCACCACGAGTAGCTTTTTCCGCCCCCTTGGTCTGCTCCTGCTAATTAGCTGCATTCATAATTTTTCGTGAACATTATTTACATGCTAAGTAAGGCAGCATCAGGCACAGCACAGGAACAGAACAAAACAGAACAGAACAGGCACCCAGACAGCCGCAGGAATGAGCCAACCGCAAAAGACACAACGTTGTCCTCCAACTGCTCCACCTGCGCGTCTTTCTCTTTGTCATGGCTTGTCCCTGGCACGGCTCCTTGTTCCTTGTTGTTGCTGTTGCACAAAAGCCTCAGCCGTCAACTTATTTACAGTTATGCGCCTGCATTTGCAAGCTGTAAGTTGGAACTCTTACAAGTACCAACCGAAAAGACAGAAAAAAGTAAGAAATTAAAAAGAGTAAAAAAAACTGCAGTCAGCATCGAGCACTCAGCTATGTGATACCCTGTGTACATTGCCAAACAGTTGGAAATATTGTTTTTGTTTTTTGCTGAACTTTAAGAATCATTGCATTAGCAATTAGTTAGCAGATAATGTTCTGCTGCCACTACAAAAAACTAGTAAATACTCTCAAAAACTCCCATCCGAATTGAAAACAACATACACATGTATATTATTCCCTTTTTACTTGGTGCTCTACAGCAGCACATTAACTTCTCATGTTTTTAATACTTTAATTAAAGGCCGTAGCAGCAGCTTCCTAAAATAAGGACATTGCACAAAAACCAATATACTCTGTAACAGCGCTGGCAGCAAGGCTTGAACTCGGTCTTGAACTGCAAGTGAAAAGTTTTTTAATTGAAAATTTTAAAGTTGATATTTTATTGAACAGCCAAAAAAGTTAAAGCAGCAGCAGCAGCAAAACTTGGCAAGGTTGGAGTTGGGGTTTGAGGTTGAGTTTGGGCTAAATGGCGACCCAAGAGGACAACAAAAGACGACAGCTTAAGATTGCTTAAAAATACCTGCACTTGGCGCAAGTTGTATCTGTGATGTGCTACGGCTTCCAGGCGCAGCGGGTGCATGCAGCTGGAGCCTGCAACACACGGCTGACTGCTGCCACTTTACTTAAGCGGCTTAGCATGCGACAAAAGATTGCGCCGCTGCTCGTAAATAATGAAGCAACCGCCAAGTACCTGGTTAAGACCAGGCCAGGGCCAACTTTTTGCCAGGGCTTATACAAAATGTGACTTACACTGTTGTTGGACGTGGTCCCAAAAAGGGGCAAAGTGGAGGGAACTGGGGGTTATCGTATAATTCGCACATTAAATCGATAAAATATTTAAACGCTTAGCGCTATCAATTTTCATTTTCATTTTGTGTTATCCTGGCGCCGCGCTCTGGCCAAGGACAACAGACAACAGGCTTTGAGTGGCCCCTAGACACAACATCAACTGGGCGCGGCGCTGTTTCTGATTTATACGACTGCTTCTGAGGGGGGGTTGGGGTGGTCGTCGGGTCAGACGCGCTAATTACGCGATCAAGTCTCTGTGGAAGTGGGGGTCCTTTCGCACAATGACAATGACTAGACATTTCATTCGTTCATGCATTCAACTTTATGACTGTCGTCTGGCTAGCTAGAATATGTAACTTTTATTTTTCAATTTCTCAACTCTTTTTTTGTGTCCAGCGCTCATCCTTAAACAACTTTGTTTTTATGGTCTGTTTTGTCAGCGCTGCGGGCTGGCGCTCCCCAACATTAACCAGACAAGTCAAGCTGGGTCTTTTTCACGAGGAATTTTTAGTTTTTTTTTTTATTTTTTCCTTTTTTTCGGTAATTTTTGTCCTGTTGTGCAGCAGAAGCTTTTGCAATTAAGCATCCTGTCTGCATTTTTCCTAATTGCTCAGCGCTAGCAGCTGATTATTTTTATTAGTTTGTGTCTACCTTTATTTTTAAGTGCAGCATTAGCATAAAATTGCAAAATCAGTTTGTCAAAAATCACTTAAACGAGCTTTGTTTATTATTCATACGTTAATCACAATTGTCAATATGCTGCAATGTAAATGAATTTATATATATACAATTGTATATTTGTATATATGCCTATATATCCATTTAAAAGTCGCAGCACATTTGATTGTGGCCATAAACAGCATTTGCCAGTTGTCAATTGCCATTTGGCCAAATCTTTTTTATTTTTTCTGTTTTTTTGTTTTGATTTTAGTAATTTTTTTTATTATTTCTTTTTGGGTTTAACTGCCGTTCATTACGTTGTCTTGGCCTGTCTCACTGTCAAATTACATTTGAGCTTGAAGTTACCAAATTTGTTTTAAAACTGCGCCTCAGCAGATAAAATATTTGTTTTGTGATTTATGGGATTGCATTGTGATTTTGAATAGTCGTTATTATTATGATATTATGATATTTTAGTGCCAGTTTATTTGCTTTTAATTAGTTTTTGCTCATTTCATGTTTAATTTTGATGTTCTATTATTATTTAATTGTTCAGATATTTGTTTATATGTAAGATAACACAATTCAACTAAAAGTCATGCTCTTTCATTTTCAGTTATTTATTATGTCTAATTTTAATACGCTTTTGCAATGTATGAATATTTAAAAATATATATACTATATATGGTTTAGGATAATAATTTCTCTCTGTCTTTCGATAGACTTTGTTTATTTCTATTCGTACTTAGTTTAGTTCATTTTACATAGCTGTCATCAGCTATCAATCAGTTTCTAAACAAGTTTTTTTTCTTTCTAAAAAATACTAAGATTTATTTTCTTGAGCTAGACGAGTTTTTATAAAAATATTGCTGTTTTTTTCTCTAAATATATATATTTTCTATATGTATCCATACATATTGTTAGTTGCAATTTTGGTTGAATTTATTTATATTACTCATACGCCTGGGTTTGGGGACAGCAGCTTCTGAATCGCCTCAGTGGCTCAACTTGGTCAAACGAAACAAGTCGGCAATGGGGCAACAGCAGCAGCAACAACAACAACAGCAGTAACAACAGCTAATAGTATTGCAAAAAAAAACGTGCCACGCATGACAGTCACACACACACGCACACACACGCCCATTTGGTTACATGCCACACGTTTGTTGCACTTTAAGGTAAATGCACTTTACGACGTTGGCGGCGACTTTGGCTGCGCAGCGACTGCGCTGCGTCGCGTCTTTCAAACAGTTAGGCAAACAAATGCCGCCCCGTCGTTTGCTACATTCAAAGTTGATGCCAAAGTTTATGAAATATTCGCATATTGCATTATGCGACAATTTATGTTTTTTAATTAACCAAACGAGACTTTCAATTTTTTCAGCCATCCATAAATATTTGCATATTGATTAAAATGCTCCACAAATACAAAAAGTAAAAATTCAAATTTCATTTGCTGTCGAGCAGAGGTTTTGCACTGCAAAATTAAAAAAAATCATTCATTTGCAGACATTTGCTTATCCCACTTCTCCCTCCAATGCTGCTCTATTCAACTGTCAATTTTCAGTTAGCAAAAATTAAAAAAAATATATATATAAAAACCTAAAAAAACCGTATTCATGCTGTTCAGCTAGATAAGCAGTGGTTAAAAAAAATGATTCAACAAATCGCAGAATATATATGCGGTATATTGTTGGAAAAAGCGAAGCCTTGAAGTGCGCACACAACGCAGGGGTACGTGCCTGGCATTTCATGGGCCGTATGAATGAAAACAAAGCATTGAAGTATGTTTCCTCTGTCCACACCACATGCCCCACACTTCCCCCAACTCAGGCCACTCCGGCAAATATAGCAAATATTTAAAAATTAAAAACCAAATGCAGACACGAACGTAAAGTGGAGCTTTTGCCCCTGACAGACAGGCAGACAGATCGGCAGGCAGGCGGGCGGGTGGGCTCGGTTTCTTGTCTGTCTATCTGTCTGTGTTTCGGCATTTCCTAGAGTTCTTAAGCCCCCCTCGTTTTATTGTTACTGCTGTTGTAACCTTGCGCTTTGTTTCAGCGGCCATTAAACCACATACATATCTGTATATATATTTCAATATACATATTTATTGTAGACATAAACCCCCCAATGAGTCTACGATTACACTGTCAATATTGCGCATACGCCGTGAAGTAAACATTTTTTTTATATTTATATTTTACTATATTTATATTATTTTTAAGCAGCCGCCGGCGTTGATTTCTCGCGTTGCATTGCATGCGGCTCAGATATATGTAGCAACCAGAATAGATTAGAGGGCTGTTTAATAGGTTGTATAAAGCACAAAATGTTTTCTAAATGAAGGTTCCAAAGATTATAATTTATTTTTCAATCAAATCAAACAATTAACTATAGTGCATTTGTGTAGAACTGCAGTTAAAAATTATAAATGTATAAATTAATTTATGGCTATATGTAAATAAATTTACACATTTTTAGAGCCTCCCTCGCATAGATGCACAATTGCACTCACACTCATACCTATACCCATACTCATACTCATACTTATGTTCAATCTAGTCGCACTATTCAATGAATCTGTCCTTGGCAAAGTGCATTGTCGGCGTGGCG
>SCDS01000108.1:29896-94806 GCA_004149465.1 Drosophila nigromelanica | reverse complement strand
CTGCTGCTGTTGCTGCTGCTGCAGTCGCTGTTGACTCTTGCCTTAGTTGTTGTTGCTGGCAGCATTTTAGTTGAAGTTTTTTGCGTAATTTATTGACATGAAGCTGTTATTTATTGACTGGGCGGCTGTTTAACTAAAAACTTCGATTTTACACGCACTTTCTAAAAAGCAGCAAACGAAAAAAGAGGAAAAACGCTCAAGAAACAAAAAATAAAAACAACAACGTCGCGCAAATATTTACGAAACACAAATTTAAACAAAGCAATTCAAAACAAGACACATGCATTGTTGTTTCGGGGCTGTGAAAATGAAAGTGTTGTTGTTGCTGATACGCAAACACGCGCCAAGTGGGTCACTTGAGAAGATCAGCTGTCATAGCTGTATATATATATATATATATACATATAACATGCCATGTCTATATCCATGTGTGTGCTTACTATAATTGAACTCCGCAATTTTCAGGCTCAAGGCTCTTGATAAGCTGCTGGCCTGCTTGAATGCCTTTAATTTTTTTTTATCAGCCAGCTGCATTTGTATTGAGTATTGTGGAAGTAGGAGGGGTGCGTGGGGGAGGGGGCTGTACTCGGCAAACAGTCTTATCAATTCTCAACTTTGGCTTTCATTTGCATCAGGCTTGGCTGTGAAGAAAGAAGGCCTTTCATTCTACTCGAAACAGTTAACATATGCACTTATTCTTGTTGTATTTATTGTTGTCATCGTTATCGCACTTACTCGCTTAATGGGCAATCTATCAATAGCATTATGCGTGTGTAGTCGAGCATATACTAAATGCCTATACATATGCTAAGTATCAATGGCGCTGCTTTGTTAAGAAATTTATCAGCCCTCGCCAATTGACATTTGCAAATGAAATGTAATTTGAAATGCATATCTCAGGCTTTGTAGATACACAATTGTGTCTATGTGTATGGACGCAAGCACTTGGTAAAAGTTGACAGCTGAACTAGCAACTACTTAGAAATGATTATTGCTCAATGACATTAGCTGATAGTTGACGCTTAGCTTTTATTTATTCAACTCAAGAGAGTGGTGCTTAAATGGAGATAAAATATAATTAAAGTATAGTTAGTTTAGCGTAAAAGTTTTTACTTGTTTTCAAAATAACCTTATGAAAAACCTTTACTTAGTTCAATCGCTCATAAACGTTTGCATAGAGCTTTTTAAGCTGCTTAAAGTCGATTGATGTAGCTTTACAGTTTTCATCTGATATTTTAACACGCTGATATGCCTTTACAGTTTTAATAATAAATACATTTTTGCCAAATGAGTCATTGCTTTTTTAATCAAGTGTTGCAAAATGTCTTAAACTTTTTTTATATTAAGCTTAATTAATCCTATCTTAACTTTTAGTAAAGCTCATACTATTATCTTAGCCTCAAACACTACTGCAAACTTAATCTTATCTCAATTTTCGGCTGACATTTTCAGCTGGTTTCATTTTGGGCTCTAATTAGTTACTTTTTGGTTACAGTTAACAAATGTACCGATTTTGTGCGCTGCATCGACTTAATCTGCGCAAGAGCTTGTGCAATATGTAACTGGGCAAGATTAGATCGGCGCACCTGCAATCGCAGACGCTGCCATTTGAATTACGTTTTTCTTTATTTATTTTTATTTCGATTTTGTTGTTTCAATTTTTTTTTTTTTTTTTTGATAATTTGTCTAATATGCCCTGAGGACACGCCCAGTGTTGCTTCACCTTTGCTGCCCACCCACTGGCCAATCGCAAATTTCACATGATTTAAAAAAAAAGATCAACACGTTTTAATTATTATTCTCACGGCGCAGGTTTTTGACTTTAGTTTTTTTTTTTTGCAATTTCATTTCAGTTTCATTTTCAATTGCATTTTGTTTAGTTTCCAACTTTTGGGCAACGCTTTATTTATTTATTTTTATTTTTTTTTTTTTAATATTTTTTCTTTTTTGGGTTTTTGTTTTGTTTATTGCTTTGCTGCCGCCGCCGTCGTCCGACGATTTTTGTCAGTTGATCTTTGACACATTTTTGGGTGCGGCAACGCCGTACGTCTCCTCCTTTTTTTTTGTTGGTTTACTTAAAATTGGCTTATTGTTGCTGTAGTTGTTGCTGTTGTGCCTCACTAGGTGACTTTTCAGCTGTCGCTTTTTGATCGCTTATCGCCAACACATTTTTACCTTCTGCTGCGACATGTGCACGTATAACAATTGTTTTTTGTTGTTGTTGATGTTGCTTTTAATACGCTTGGTATTGACGGCATGTTCCTTGTTGTGCCCGATTAATTGCATATTAATTTTCGGTGCCGATCTTGGCACGTTTCTTACGCGAATTGGGTGAAACGTCAGAGAAGAAGACATTACCACACAAAAACTGAATTGTCTTAAGGTTGCCGAAGCTTAAATACCCTAGGAGAAATAAGATATACATATATAAATTTTTATCGAGCAGTTATTGTTTAGGCAAAAGTTGAGTTTCCATTTTTTTTTTTATAAAAACCAAGCAATCAAATCTCCAAACTTACACACATAAAGTCCTGTTGATACTAATCATGTTTAGTTTAAAGCATACCAAATATTCTCATACCCTTCACAAGGGTTTACAAAAAGACAAACAAAAAATAAACGTTAAGCTTCTAATAATCATAACAATAAAGCCTTTTTAAAATTGTGTGCGCGTGCTTTTGCTTGACGTGCTTGATTTTTATAATTACTCCTCTATGTAAACATACAAATATATACATATGTACATTTATGTATGCATAGGGTATTGTGCGAAGCGTGTAGCGTGAGAACAAAACTCGGTTTGCTATTGCAAAGTAAATAGTTTTTTAATTAATCTCTGAAGCAGCTGGCAGCAGCAGCAACAGCAACAATTGCCCAACGCTGAAAAAGGAAAGCGGCGATGCGTCGCTTTCAGTTTCAACTGCAGCTTGCAGTGTGCCACGCCCACAAGCAGCAGCAGCAGCAACGACCGTCACAAAGAGTAAAGACGCCACAAAATGTTTTTGCAACATCATCTTCATTAGCAACAGTTGCCATGCAACGCGTCGTGATCGGCGTCTTGGCAACATGTTGCCCAGCGGCTGGCACAGATGTTGCCAACGGCCAGTACGCTGCAATGGCAAATAAATTTATTTGTTGCGCTACTGTTACAAGTTACTTAAACACTTGAAGTTGCTGTTGTTGTTGCTTTTGCACAATTTGCGTTTGTTGAACCTTTTTGTTGTTGTTGTTGCTGCTGTTGCTAGTGGTGCAAAAAAAAATTGCTTTGTAATGTATTGTAGAAAGCGCACTGAACCACTGAACAAGTGAGCAGTGGCAACAAGTGGGCAAGTGGGCGTGTCTGCTTTTGCCTCATTTTTAGCCAATTTTAGGTGATGTTACTGCTTTTCTTGCGTCCAATTTGTGTAATTATATTCAAATTTAAAACTATGTAAATTTCTTACAAAATTATTTGCATTTAAATTGCGCTCACAGCAACAACAAGATCAAATACAACGTCATCGTTAACAATTATTGTAAATTACTTAGCAAAAAGAAAAAAATTTGTATCGTTGCTATTGTGTTGAGTTGGGCGCTTGTCGGCGCTAAATGAAATGAAATGAAATTGAACTTGTCGCCCACACACAACCCACCCGCTGTTAGCAACCCCGCCACCCAGCCCCCACCCCACACACATGACACACACACACACACACTCTGAATCTGCCCATTTGAATTGTTGACATCATATATTTATTGTTGTTTATGGTTTAGCTAGAATTGCAATGCACTTTTAAGTCAACTTGTCAACGCTCTAACAGTAAATACTTGGCCTAATGACAGCAACAACAACAATTATGACTAGCTTTTGCATTTGTATATGGCTTAACCAATTGATTGTATACACGTTCTCTTCGCAATGATTCATCCAAAAGCAATTCTTTTTATATTTTACATTTTGCCAATTTTAAATTTCACATGCTTCGGCAGTGTTTGCAAATTGAATGTAATTAATGAAATGTCAATATATACATTAATTGATCAATTATGTATGCCTTAGGTTTCCCGCCGCGTCCTCTTTCCTCCCTTAGCCGGCTCATGATCAACGTGTTTGTTGTTGAGGTAGCTGCACCTCGTTTTGCTTAAAAAAAAATGTAAATCGTGTTTAATATTTATGTTAATTTGCGACTTATTTATGTTACTAATATATAACTAACATTTGCATAATGGAAAATAAATTTGTTGAGAGAATTTGTGATATAATTTATATATGTAATAATTTAGTTGGAAAATGTGTTGCGTATTTAAATTATTAATATGGAAATCCCAAAGCTCTACAGTTCCCAAGAGATCAATTCTAGTTTATTTACATATATTTTTTTATTCACAACAAAAAATTGATTAATATTAATTCAATTTTTCTATTTGAAATAAAATATTCAACTAATAATAAATAGAATAAAAAGTATGAAATTGAATTCTATAATATTGTTACCAAAAAATTGACTTTCTTGCCAATTTTGGTCACACCTATTCTAATGCAGTTGCTGTTTTATTTTTAGGCCTCTTAACATTTGCATTAATTATGGCGGGTAATTTTTTGCGGTTTTCTTTATTTGCAATTCAATAGTATTTACATATTTCGGTCATTGGAAATTTAAAAATTAGTCATGCTTTTGGGACTCAATCGTGTGTGTTGTTGTATATTTCTTATTTGTTAACTACTTGCCACATGCCTTTATTTTGTTATCGTATTTGTTGAACACTCGCTTTAACAATTTATTTGATTTCTATAAACTCACCTTTGTTATGGGTTCTATGAGCATTTATTTTTGTTGATGTTGTACTTTTATCTAATTTTTGCCTTATCAATTTCCACAATATAGACCTAAGCTTATTTTTATAAAATCGCACAGATCTTAATTAAATGCGCTTGTCTTGTACGACATGGCAACCCAGTTGCCAATTGGCTGCTTATGTCATGGTGACGACAATTCCGATACAGCTATAGATTTCTGGGCTCTATATAATATCACATATAATATAACTAAAAAATTGCTTGGGGCAGCTGTTTTCACTCAATTTGGCTGCGGATTTATAAGTGTTATTCATAAGTAACCAGAAGAACAAGAAATTTTCTTTGTTATTTTTTACTTTTTATATGTTTTATTTCTTTCTTTTGTTATTGTGTTGTCTATGAGGGTCTTGAATTAATTGTGCCGCATTTTAGGCGGCTTATCTGCCACTGTTTTTTCTCCCCCTCTCTCTATCTTACTGTGTTGTTGCCATATGAAAAATGCCCTTTGCTGTCATAACTTTAACAACAATTACCTGCAACTGAGCCCCTCATCTAGCTGTTCTACTGGTTGTTCTAGTTGTTGTAGTTGTTTGCTACCCGCGGCTTTGTTGGCCTATCTTAATAAGAAATCTCAAAATAAAGCATATAAATATCGCTTAACATGTTGCTGAGGTAGGTTTAGGGCTAGGCTCAGGCCCAACACTTGCCACATTTTCATATGAATTTCGTTTAATTTTTGTTCGTTGTTGTTGCTGTTGTTGCCGGTTGTCTCATTTGCATGTTTTTCACTTAAGCAACGCGCGTTTTCACTCCAATTCACAAGTAGCTAACGCTAGCGCGTCTGCGGGTGGGCCCAGCCACAATCTGTCGCCATGTATACGCAGTATGTATGCCTGACAATTTGGCCAGTCTCTGACTTTTGTATTCAGCCCTGGCATTTGAGCTGTTGTTAATAGCGCGGCTCTAGATATTTGATGTGTGAGGGTGCAACACGTCAGCGGCGACAATTGCCAACGTCATCTTGCGTGGGCAAACATTACAGTTTTATTTAATTTTTTTTCTGCCTCGGTCTTGGTCTAATTATGCTGACGGACTGCTGGTCAGGCGCAAATTTGGGCCGAACCCACCGCATGACTTGTCTGATATGTTTTTTTTATTTTGTTTCATAAATTTGTATTGCAATCAGTGTGCTGCATTTTGGCCAGCTAATTTATCACATTTATTAATATTCATGCAAAAGGTCGCTCAACTGTGCTCGCTCAGCGCACACTAATTTTCCATAATTTTTCTAAAGAATTTTCACGCCAACGCCCATTAAGCATTGACAATGGTTTTTTTCGTCGGGGTATTTATTTTGTTGCTGGGCTGCTCTTGTTTGACTTTTGTTTTATTGTCTAATTTGCAGCTGAGCTCAGTGCGTTGACTGACCACAAACAGAAACAAATAAAAAAAAAAATTACACAATTATTGGGCAAGGCAACGCTTTTTGAAGAGCTTCGACAATTGCGCCAGCAGCTCAGTCGGCGTTGGCGTCAGCTTCGAGCGTGCCATAAAAACCTTGAATTAATTAAAAATCTAAGCCTATGCCATGGCTCATAAATAACTAGACAGCAGCAGCAATAATAACAGCTAATAATGTTATTTAATTAAAAAATTAAAATAAAAATACCAAGAAAAAATGTTAAATACCAAGATAGTCTACATACCTAGATACTCTAGAAAAATAAATAATTCTACTACAAAACATTTTCAAAGTAACAAACGAATGCTAAAAATATGATAAGGTTTTTTTGTTTATAATGTTAAATACATATATCATATTATTATTTTTTCGCATTAATTAATTCCTCAATTAACCACCCTAAATATACCCAATATTGGGTATACCATAATAGAGAAATATATTTATTTTGTACGATTTGGCTTGCTGGCAATTAAATTTTTCAGCGTTTCAGTTTCGATCTATCGAATATATTTCTAGTTGCGCCTAGTCTAATGACACGTTTTGGTCAGATATTCGGAGGTACATGAAAAATGTTTGTCGATTTGTAGTTGCTGTTCTTGTTGTTACCGTGGTTGTTGTTACCGTGGTTTGCCGTTCGTTTGCGGCGGCGAACTTTAATTGAATGTATAAATCACGCGTGTGTGCATTCATATAGACAGATCACAGACAGTTGCCGAAGTTGTGGCTCAGTTACCAGCCCCGTACACCCCTTTGTCCATAATATATATTGTGGCTTGAAGCTTTGGGCCAATCATGTCGTGTGTCAGTCTGAGGCGGCTAAATTGCGAGAATTGTGGCATACAAATGGGTGGAGTGCAGATACAGATTTAGCTGTAGATACAGCTGCAGATATAGATATATAAATACTTATAGAGATGCATTTACAGATACTTAAATGGATACATGATACATCTAGAGGTACATCTTAAAATAAATAACGCAATATATTTACAAAAATACTTAGATTAACGGATAAATTTATTGACATGTATAGATAAGTCATTTAGATTCAATCTTCATCTTTTTAGATACAAAAAATATATGTATCCAGATAAAGATACAAATAGATATACAGATGCATATAAATATACAGATACAAATAAAAAGGCACAGTTCACAGATACGCTGGGTTGCGCCTTTGTTTGGCTTCAGAAATAAATTGCTACAAAAATATTGGCAATTGGAATTAATAGCCAAAACTTAACAGCCTGCTCCCCGCGAATTTGGCCAACGCCCAGCGGCAGTTGAGCATTCGGAACTGTTTGTTGAGTTAGCTTAAATGTTAAGAGTGCCGCTGACAGCTCAATTTGTTATTGAGATACAAAGATACAATTGCGCATCTTTAACTTTTGGTGTTTGCCAAACCGGTGTTCTCATGGCTTAAACGCTTCTATTTGCTCACTGATCTCAAAAACGCTCTTAAAAACAACTCCATAGCAACTGCCACTAGTTTTACGCATGGGAGTTTTAGTTTTATTTAAAGTTAAAGTTTATGTTTTGGTTTGCTTGCTCTGCTTAAATATTTAATATCAGTTCCACGAAATGTTTTTGAACTCTCAACCAAACGAGAAGCCTAATTAAGTGTGTGTGTGTGTGTGAATTTTGTGTGCATACATATGTGGCTAAAGGCATTAATTAAATCAAAATCAAACGATTAGATGTCTGGTCTGGTTCTGTTACACGTGTAAATGAACGTCTGGCCATCGATATGTCTAACTGACTGTTCGTCTGTTTGTGTGTATATGTGTGTCTGTTTGTTGTGCCTGCAAATAAACTAACAAGCAAACATGGCTAGACATACAACAGCCAAAAGTCGTTAAGCGCTTTGCATCCAGTCTCAAATATTTACGCAAATCTTTGCATCACAGACGGACAGTAGGCTCTCTATCCACCTTGGCCCTCGTATATCAATAATTAAAAAAAAAGAATGGAAAAAACTAAAATATAATAGAAACAAACATATACTACTATCCCATGATAGTATGTTTTGGTCGAAAATGCTAGATAAGGAAGTACTCTAAAATTTGAAAAATCAAACTATGAAAAATAATAACTCTTTATTTGTAACGCTTTTAATGCATAGAAAATGCTAATTGTAATTTTCGAAAGTTCTTCTTTACCTCTGTTCTCATTGTTATTATTGTTACAGGGTATTTGAAAAAATAAATTCAAAATGCAAAATCCATTTTAATTGCGAAAAAAAACTTTGCGTGTGTCATGGGAAATGAAAAGGGATCAAGTCGGCATAGCCGTAGATGCCTGGCCCGCATGTGTGTCGTATCTATGACGCTGTCCGTCCAGCTGTCCTTTTTGACTGTCTGTTTCATTTTTTTTGTTTGTCTGAACTTGCCACCGCAACACGCGAGCGCAACCACATGCCTGCCGCCCAACTTTTGCGGTCTCTGCCCCAAAGCCAGAGGGAAACGTGGCAACTTTTCACATTTGGCACTCGGCTGGCGGCTCTGTGTCTTGGTCTGTTTATAAGACTGCACATATAACACCATAACAACATAACACTACTAACATCAAATTGCATATTTGTCCAAAGTAATGAGACTTTTCACAGCTTGGCGCGCCAGTTTCTTCTGTGGCTCTGTCACCCCCTGCGCACCCCATCTCTTCTCTCTGCCTTGGGCAGCGCAGCGTGAAGTTGTCCACAGACAGCGCCCAGCTTGGCATAGAATGCATTATGGGAATTTTGTGGCATTTTCATTAACAAGTTTTCAATGTGTGTGCCGCCAGTGTGTATATTTTTTTGCGGCATTTTTAATTTGTTTGCGATTAACACGCGAACGTTAAAAATTTTAAAGCACATATATTTTTTTCTGACTCATAAAATTTGCGATGTGAGTTGGATTATAATACTATAACAACTTAACGCTAGTTATATGGAAAAGACAACATTATGATATTTATTAGTCAACTAACAGCTAAACTTAAATTTGGTGTTACTTTAACCTATTATCAAATGGAATTGGAATTAATTATTAAATTAAATAATTAAATTGTTTTTCTTTTCATATTTATTTTTTTATTTTTATGTAAGTTTCAGGATGAGTTTAATATTAAATAAATATTTTTGTAACAATCTAGAGGCTTTATATTTAATTTGTGAATATTCTTTTTGGGATAAAATCATATGCATATCATATGTGTATATCATATATACTGAATCCACATTTTGTGTATATATTTCACAAGTGAATCAAAGATCTAGTGATATAATTTACAGCTCACGGCGAGCGTCTGTGGCTGGCAGAAAATAATTCATTATTAACTTATGAGGGAATAAACTGAAGTAAAGTAAATCCAAATGAATTTTTTCTTTTCGGTATTAACTATAACGTGGCTGAGTGAGCCCCGCCTGGCCGCTTGCAATTAATTAACGGCAATGAAAGATGTGGCCGTCGTTGTTTTTGTGGCTGCCTTTATGGCAACTAATGTGCATTTGCTTTTGTTTCTTTATGTTGCAGCAGCAACAAAAGCAACAGCAAGCAGCAGCAGCAACATATTGCCGCATTATTTGTACGTTTTTGCTTGGCTCGACTGGCGAATGTCTGGCTAATTTTCTATTTATTTGACTGCACAACGTGGATCCCAGTCTGACAGCAGCTGGGTGTGCGAGTGTGCGTGTGTGTGCTCCACAATCAGTTTAATTTATGAGTTTCTTGCACTTTCAGCCAAAACGTTAAAGTGCCCAAATTGTAACTTTAACTGGAGCTGTTGTTATCGGTTGACTTTTTTTTATTTTATATATTTTTTTGTCTTAAGTTTGAATTCGTGTGGTTGACCACACCCAGGTCGCAATCTCATTCAGAACTAGTTTAAATCCACTCACAAAATTTACTAGCCGCGACTCCATTCGCTTCGGTTCGCTCATCAACTTGGAATTGACTCTAATGACATTCACGTTTCTGTTGCATTTCGAATGCCAATTGCTTGTTGCCAATTGCCAATTGCCTGGCACACGCCTGCTTGGCTACTGGGCTTAAAGTTCACTCGACTGGGGCTGGGCTGCTCCTTGGCCCGTGCGTTTTTTCATTGTTGTACGTCAAAGCTGGTGCTTAGAGACCATTTCTCGTAGCTGGTACTGATCTCATCTGACATGGCATTTTAGCTATGATTTATGTTGCGCTATTGTGATTCAAGTGCATTTATTTCAATACACTTGCGTAAGGTACTATGGTTTTATCGGTAAATATTAAAATCAGCTTTTGTTTTAATTGGATCGCCTTTACATTCTCAAAACAGTGAACCAAATTGCGTTTTATTCTATATATAGAACATACGTGATGTTAGGTAACAACATATAAAAAAAATTATATTCAAATTATAAATTAACAAATGGATTTTTTTTATTTATTAAAACAAAATTCTGACTTTGAAAAAAAATACACAGTAATTCTAACATGTTTCTGCAAGGGTATTTATACGTCGTAATATCGAAAAATTCTTTTCTCTTCCGTATGTTGTTATTTATGTGCGCCTGTCGGCATGTGGGCCGTTTAACAATTGTTGTTTGCTGCGAGCGCATTTAATTAACTCGTGTGTTGGTCTCTGAAATGCAATATTATTAGTATTGTTTTTATTATTTTATAATATTAATTAATTTGCTTGCTTTGTACTTGAACAAGACACGATTTTAGCGACAATAAAGCAAAATACATGCATAAATTTGTAACTGCAGCAGCAACAAGAAAAGCCCACATTTCTTTTAGACACATTTTTATCTACATTTATTCATGGCTTAAACGTAAATTTACTGCTGTTGTTGGCCCACAATTTGCGCAATTAATTGCGCACAAATTTACGAAATGGCCACAAATTTTGTTGGCTTAGTGGCAATATGATATCTGCTGAAGATTGCACCGATCAGATATGGGATAAACGGCCAGCCAAATGGCCATATTGGGCCAGAGCAACAACTACAATTAATAAGCGTAGATCAGCAGCAATAGCAACAAATACTACTCGACTACAACTTTTGGTCTCACATTACATATTAAAAACTTGTTGCCTGTTGCCTGCTGCCGGGTGGAAATTGTTGAATGCATTTAATACCATTAATCAATTTGCAGTCGCCAGCTATTTTCGTGTTCGCTGCTCTGGCGATTTGCGGTCAGTTTGTGGGAGAGCAGAGCTAAAAAGTGGTTTCGCCTTTAATTTTCATGACGCTCAGTAAACACCCGCTAAAGCGTACAGACCGCTAAATTCATTTGGCAATTAAGTAACATTTAACACGAGTTCAGTGGTGAAAATCCATTTTTGCAATATATAATAGATTAACTATGAAAACTATTGAAGTGTTGCCTATCAACACATTCAGCTGTTGAATATAAAATTTGATTGACTTTTCAATATATAAAATATTAACAATAAAAAAGTGTCCTGTCGACTATAGAAATCATTGGCTTTCGAAACTATCGGCTTTTAAAACGAAAAATGTAACTATTAAAAATATACGGAATCAAAGCATTGTTGGCAACCAAAACTATACACTGTAGCTACTGTATATAATTATACTTATTATATTATTCTTATTATGTTTGGTCTTTTTAGTCTTTACTGTTTTGGTTTTTTGTTTCATATTACCCATAATTTATCTATGTTTGGCATTTATGCTAAAGCCTCTCCCCTCAAGCCAAAGTTTCCTTTCTATTTATTCAAATAGCCGATAAGACAAATTCGATATAATCCTAATAAATCGTTAATATATGCGGTGCGTAACTTGTTTGGAGTCGAACCTAGATTGGGCAGCAAATTGGAAAATATTTATTGAAATTTTATTTTTTCCCAGACTACTGCACCCACAATAATCAGCAAAATAAGAGTTTTAAACTGAAATGAAAGTAAAAAGTGAATTAGAGATACATAATTCCAATTTTATGTTTTCTTTCGATTTTGTTTTCGTTTGGCTTCAACTTTGCCATTTCGACTGGGCAATCCAATAAACCGCTTCCTCGCAATCACAATGATTCAGTTTTTAGCTTTTGCAGTTTTGTTTGTGTGTTGGCTTTTCCTGGAGGCTACAAATTGGCAGGTAGCTAATGCTTTGTTGCCTACTGTGTGTGTCTGTGTGTGTGCGTTTTGAATAGTTCAAGCCCGAGGCTGCCTGTCTAGATGTTAGGGGGCGTGGCTGTGCTGCCGCTCTGCCTAACCAAGTAGCCCAAGAGTGCCAAATTTAATCAATAACCAGCAATGGAAATGGCATTGCAATTGCAGCTCCAAACTAGTACGTACAGTGTACACTCGTCAGCGCATATAGTAAATTGAATCTGAATTTTTGTCTATTTCTATTTTTGTTGTTTTTGGGCACTGCGAAATTGATGTGAAAAACGTGAGTTACGGCAAATGCACGAAAATTGTGTACGTCGTCGGACTATTTGGTATTTATTTATATGTATTCCAACATTTATGGCTAGGTGTGGCTCAATAACAACAACAACAGCAATTAAATGATGAAAAATATCAAATATTCAAATCTATGTTATGACAATTTCAATTGGCTACTCATAAAAATGGCAATTGGCGCCCGTAGTTAACACCGCTTAACGTTTTGGCATTTACCGCAAGTCGGTCAGCTAATAAATTCAACTTGATCTATAGACCAACGGAAGAGGCATACAAATTGTCAGCAATTTGCCAAAATAAGAAAATATATTTGCATACAAATTCGCAATTGGCATTAGGATGTATGCGCCTGACAACAGATTGAATTAAATTATTAAAACTAATGCACGGTAGACATATTTAAAATCGGCTATATATATGTATTGTTGTATCTATTTCATTATAAACATACGTGTGCATACAAAACTCGTTTGTTGATTTTGATGACCAAATTCAAAATTTGGACCACCAAATAAACGGAAAAACGAAGCGTTTTTGACATAAAAACTACAAAATTCCTCTATGTTAATTTTCTTTTTAGCATATTAATAAACAAATTTGAAGTTAAGTGTTTAAACACAGTTTGTCACACGTTTATGACATTTAGCATAAATTAAACATTTTCGATACACTCTATGCCTTAAAATGATTGGAAAGGGTGTGCTAAAGTTTATAAGTTTATTGGAATAACTTGATACAGGTCGTCTATATTTTGTCTGTCTATAAACACTTCAAATCAGAATATAGAGTATCTACTAGTCCATAATTATATTTATAGAAATCTGTGCCTAAACTCAAACTCAAATATCGGAAGCGAACGACATAACAAAAAACTTGGCAACTCAATCGATTTAATGATCCACAATTCATACGCCTTGGTGTACCAAGAAAAGTTTGCTTTTGGTGTTGCAGTTGGTTTTTGTGTATGTTGCAAGCAGCTCAATGTTTGTACCAAATTGAAGCATTTCACATTTTTAATTTGTACGTGATAGGGCAAATAGTTGCCACTCGATTTTGAACGGGGATCGAGTTCCATTTACTCTACGCTTTGCCTTTGTTTGAGCACAGAAATTATGCAGCATGGAGAAGAGTATTGGTCGTTGTTGCTTTTGCCCCTTGATGTTGCATGCTAACGTTGCAGACAAATTGTCTCTCGTGTCTGCTTTGTCTGTCTGGCAGCACTTAGCACGTGATTGAAAATTGCAACGAAATGAAGTGATTTGAAGCAATGCAACAACAGTAACAACAGCAACAACAGCAACAACTGCAATAACAACAGAGCTCGCCCTCGTTTTTTTTTTTTAGTTCTTATTGCTTACAATTCATTTTGCATTCTTGCCTCACTTTTGCATTTAATTTGATTGAGCTGCAGGTTAGCCAAGTCCAATTTTTTTTTTATTTCTGTTTGAAATTTGTAGACAAACAGATAAAGAATTACAGACATTTTTGTAGCAGTTACTCTTTGTTTTTGACATTAAAAACAAATTTACAAATTAGTGTGAAATTATGGCCAGAAGTACGCAGCAAGAACAGCTTAAAAAACAACAAAGCAATTTGGCTGCAAATAAAAAAAAAATGGTGGAGAAAAAATACCAATAACAAAAAGCAAATTCACCGCTGCTAAACAATTTTTTACTTTTTTTTTGTAAACAAACAATTTGAAATTTGTCTGGCAACCTAAAAATACTCTTACCTTTTTTTTTTAATATTTAATTTACATTTTTCGAGCCTTAAAAAAAATAATATTTTTTTTGCACAACTTTTGATTTATCCTTTCCGTGTTGTTTTGTTTTACACACATAGTTATACATATGTTATAAAAAATAGTACAGAAAATGTTGTTGTTTAACAAATACTCTACTCCTATATAAACATTTCTTGTTACTTTGACCAACCAATATAGTCTATGGAACGTTCCCATATACATTTTCGACGAAATGAAAATACAATTATCCAACAGTAAATGCTACACACTGCGGAGATTTATAAATTTAAAATATATTTAAATAAACCTTATAGATACATACGAATTCCAAACGATGTCATAGTACCTATATATACACAAAACGAACATCGTAAAAGCCAGACTATAACGTATATAGTGGACATTAAAATATGTGCTGCATTTGTTATCAAATAAATTAGTAAACAACGTGGTGATTTCTGTTAGTTGTCAATTAGTAGGCTCAAAAAAGAAAGTGCATTGGAACTTACTAAAATTATTCCCATCAGTAGAAAAACAGTTGCCAATATATGGATCATGCAGCCTAAGCGCACCATTAGCCAAAAGTAATAGTCTTTGGGCCCTATTAATAAGGGTAAACGTATACACATATGTATATATATAACTGATCAATATCCGATTATTGGAATTCGACTCACATTGACCCAAGCAAATGCCGCAAACAGCAAAACAAAACTCAAACAAATAGATAATAACACAGCCACAGCGTAAATCCACGCAGCAATAGCAGCATTTCTTCAATTCCAGTATATTTATCATTTTTAGTGTAAAAGTCTAAACTTTAAAGCAAAAGTCATGGCCTAGCTATAATGCTCCGATCTAGGCTAAAGTATTTTGCTGTACGCACACACATACAGGCACAGACACACAACTGTAGTACACGGAATTTCCAGCAAGGTCAAAGTCAGCTGCTCGGAACCAAAACCAAACAAAGGCCCAAAAAATAAAATAAATAAAAGCCTTGTATATATACTGGTGTGTGTTATATGTTTAATATTCTAATTTAGCCTTTGTTCTGCCACGTATTCTACGAGTTGCTAAAGCCGGGTGGTTGGGGGGCAACTCCAATTTGACAAGACGAAGTTTTTGCTCGTCTATAAATTACAGCGCGGCTCAGCTGGAGCCTCATAATGTTTTGTTTTCTGTTTGTTGCGGGTGCTTGGCATTTAAATGGAGTATATACATACATATACATATATATGAGTATATGCTACCCACTTACCTTTGCGATATTCGAATGAATAAAATAACCATTCAAACAGCTTTTAATTAACAGTCAGCACTCAGCAACAGTCCGCACACTCAGTCAAAAATTGGCAATCAGCAACGCACGTGTTCCAGGCCCCCTCCGAAAAAAAACAGAAGAAAACGAAGAAAAAATTAAGCCGAACAGCCATTAAAATTCATTAGCCATATGCACATCGGCCGCGCTTTTATTAATAAACAATAAAACACATTAAAGAACACCAAAAAGTAAAAAAAAAAATGGCATCGAACGTACGTATGTTTATGAATCTTGGCGACTGGCCAGCTGCATTGGCAAATTCATTGTGCTGCCGCTCAATTGGCCAAAATATCAGCAAGTAAAAAAGGTCAAAAAGTTTTTGGCTGTGTGTTACAATTTCGCACGCTCTTTGCTATAGGCGTGTTCGACTGCTGACCTAGCTAAAGAAAAGGGCAAGTGTCAAATTGCAGTGGGAGCGCAAAAAGAAAAGGGTATACTACTATTGTATTCAAATTTATTATTTATTTTTATTTTATTTTTAAAAATTCCTTTGCTCTTCTCTGTTTAATGACGCAACAGCCAATTCTTGTCTTGAGCTCGCCTTTAACTTGCTTAATTGTGTAATTGTTTAAAAATAAATTACAATTTCGTTTCACTTTGCGTTGATAAGCGCACATATGACTAATTTTACTGTCCCACAGCAGAGAACAACAACAAGGGAGGGCAAACTGAGAAGGCGGGTCGAGCTGGAAAGGAGGCACGTAGACATTCGGTCTGCTGTTCTTTTTTTCTTTATTTTTTGCACGGCTTTTGTTTATGTTATATAATCGAGGTATGAAATAAGAAAGCGTGAATATGAGTAATACAAATACATATATACTATTTTTTATTCGCTATTTTTTATTATTTTCAATTAGATTATTTGTGCCCTATTATACTACTGTTAAAATATCAGATATCTAATTCTTTTTGTTGATCTATGATAAATAGTCAAATGCTGAGCAAAAAAAAAACGGCTGACTCAAAAGAAAAGCCCTCGAGTTGCTTAGCTTATCTAATATTCAAATAGATGTCAAATATCTATAGATATGCATGTGTATGCGTGCATTCAGATGTACATATATGGCGATAATCGTTTTACAGCACTTAAAGTTGAGTGTTTAAAAATAGTCGCCGCTTGCAATGAACGGAATTGTTATTGCGCTGATTCGATAAGGGGCGTCGCTCGGTTCAAGTGGTGGGTGGCAGGCGATACTGTAGTGAAGGTTATATTTTCTCTCTCTCTCTCTCTCTTTCTCTCTCTAAGCTGAGCTTAGCTGTTGACTCAAAGATAACACATTAAATTGTTTCATAAATAATTTAAACAACAAATAAAAGGTTTTTAATCTATTCAATGTCAAGGTCAGCCGAGACATTCACAACAAGAAATTCGTTTGTTTTGCTCTGACGTTTCTTTTTTTTTCTTTCATTTTTTGTGCGCTTTTATTTTATATACTCTCCCTCTGTTTATTTCTTTTCGTGCCTCTTCTTGTTGTTTTTGTGTATTTTTGCCCATTTTTGTTGGTGTTTTTGCTTTTTATTGAGTATTGTTGATAACTTTATTTGCTTTGGCATTATACACAACAACAGCAACAACAATGAAATTCTTCAACAGCCCGTGACAAGGCACAAAGCCAACAACATCAACAACGAAATACAAAAATCCAGCTTCGGGTATAAAATTTGCTATGTATTTTTATTTGTTTTATTTTTTGACTCACTCGCGTTTGTTTTTGTTTTATTTATAAAACATTTATGATATTTGCTTTACTTTAGATTACTTAATGTGTTTTGTTTCTTTTCTTATCATGTTTTAAAATAAAACAAAATTTGGAATATTAAATGACGTAAGGAGAAAGATAATTAGTTTTTATATTTAACAGCTGTTCTTGTGCCTTATGGCTAAAATTTACTAAATAAAAAAAGCACGTATTAAGCTAATAAACACTTACATTCTTATGTAGTAAAAGCTATATGTACGTGAAGCTTGATAGCTTTGCGTTTGAAAGGGCGGTGCACCAGTTGTCGTCTCATATCTAACTACGTGTGCTTTATGGTAAAAGGAAATCTTTATCTGGCTGAGACGTCACTTTGTGCAACACAACGTACATGCAATTTCCGCTGGCTGTCAACTGCCAGCATTCGATATGCAATTCCATGATGAGCACAGCGTGGAAATATTGTGTGAAAATGCTGTCATAAAATATATACAATATATTTATTTCTATGGCATAAGCATAGTTTTTGGATACCCTGTAGAATGGGGCATGATTTATAATATATGACATAAATCGTATACTCTTAAAACCGTCTATCTTTTTAATAATAATTGTACAAAAATTAAAAACTTTTTAAAGATGCATTTTCTTTTAAGACAAAGAGCAAAAATGACATATGTCACATGATATCTTCTAGTCGCGCATTCCTTCTTACTTATTTATATATATATTTTTTCCTTTTTGGATTTTTTCTAAATCATCTTTTGCTTATCTTTTCTATTTGCAGCTCCACCTCTGGTTGCAATGGCATCTTCTCACGTCGCTTGGATTTCTCATCATTCAACTTGCTGCCAAAGACGCGTTTGAATTCTTATCAAGTTAAGGTAAGTTATTGCTAGAAATGTATACTTTATTTTTAAATAAATATACATGCATACATAAATATATTTCTGTTGTAATCAAATTTGAACTGTATGAAGCAAATAAATAAGTAGAAGTAGTTAATTTTGCTCAATATTTTAATTAATCAACTAAACCCAGAACTCTGGCTGACTTCAGCTATTTATATTCATTCAAACGCAACTCACACTTATTTACTATTTCTTATTGTTGCATTCATTCACAAATGGCCAATTCGCTGGGCTTTGAGTTCTTGGAAATTGCATACACACACATAAACACAAACTCTTACACTTACTTGTAAAGGGAGAGAAAGAGAGAGCAAAAAAAAAACTGCCTGCCTTAGCAAACTAGCGATTGGATACGGTCTTGGGACAGGCCATGGATATGGGTCTTATGGGACGGGGGTGTCTCGGTGGGTTATTGCGGCATTGTTTGCATAGCGCAAAAGTTCAGATAATTTCCAGATGTTGTTGGGCGGCCAGCAAAGAATATGACAGAATTCTTTGGAAAAACAATGTAAGAAAATTGCTGGCAAAGGTTTTATTACTCTTTTTTTTTTTTTACATTTTTTTTGTTCGTCATTTCTATTTGTTTTTGGTGTCATGAATGCATATGAAATATGCCATTGAGTTGTTGTGAAAAGTATGGAGCATTTTGTGGGGGATCTCATGAAAAGACAAAGTTATGAAACTTGTTGAATAAGAAAATTCAATTTAAAAAATTTATTAATTTAATTAATTAATTTCAAAAGAACATTTTCATATAAAATAAATATGCTTAAAGAGAGGCGTAAAAGAAAAAGTTATGATAATTTGGCTGACTTAGCCAAACTGATGATATTTCATACATATTACCTACTTCCCAAATTTCTCAGCATAGAGTATTTTAGATTCGTTGGGTTCAGTTTACTTCTTGCAGCTTCTTACGTAGCTGCTGTATTAGATTACTGTTTACACTTTCTGTTATGCCAGTGTTGGCATATTTTTTAGTGGACGAGTGTTGTGTTTGTATGTTGTGTGTGTATGTTGCCTATTCAGCAGGCGACTGAGGCAAAGCCAAAAGAATTAGGCAAGCAATTTTCAACTGCACATTGTTTTAATGTTATGCTGCGGTTTTTATTATCATTGTAATTTCTTGGTGATATGTCGGCCATTGTTTAGATATGCGAGAGCGGATATTGAACTGTTCGCTATCGGGCAGACCGCACAAGTTGCTCAAGTGGCAATTAGTCGTAGCCGACCGCAGCTGCCTCAAACAGAACTCATGAAATCATAAAAAGGCAGCAACAACAAAGTCTCATATATGCAGATATAAAATGCAAGCACTTGGAGATTACTTTGAATATTTCATGACGGCAGACATCCTCGCAGGACACAACCGCAACAACAATATAACAGCAATTGCATATCAGATAAAAAAAATAGAGTGCGGGGCGCAACGTTCTGTGCATAATAATAGCAAAATATTTGCGGCTACCTGTCGCACTGCAGCGCATATCTTTTTGCCAATGTATCTGTATCTCTATCTGTAGCTGTGGCTGAATCCCAACTTATGTTCTGTCTAGATCCCAGCTGCCCAGTTCAGCTTTGTGCTTGAGCGTTGCTTTTAAAAACTTTACAATTCAATTTTTTTTAGTATCCCCTTGCCTTTTTTGTGCGTATTTTCTTACTGTCTCCCTCACTTTTTTGGCAGTCTGCCGCTTGGCATGCATTTCGAATTGCATTTTGTATTGAATTTATAAATATTTAATGCCATTCAAAATGCCATGCAATCGCCCAGACCAAACCGAAACCAAAACTAAATCCGAAGCGTTGGCATATTAAATTTGTATAAACCTGCCATGACTAACTGTCTAGGATTTGTCGTTTTCGTAAGTGTAAGGCAAAGTTTTTAAAGCAGCCCCAAAATCAACCTTCCCATCTCTCTCAATTCCGCTCAGGCTAGTTGCTTTCTGCTGCAATTTCAAGGGCTTTAAAAGTTTTTTGCACAGACAAGCCAAAGTTTTTGGGTCCGAACTTGTCCCAGACAAGTTGGCAGCCAAGTTTAGATACAGAGAGAAGGTGCAGGAGTAAACGGAGAAAATTCCCATTCAACTTGTATAAAAAAAAACTTTTGAAATAACTAAAATCGCGCGGATATACCTTTTGGCAATTGCACTGATTGCAATGCGAGGCATAGTAAAATCTCGCCTTAGCCTCGGTTCTGTAACGCTTTGTTTGCCCAAAGGATTAAGCCATAATAATAAGCAAACCGGTTTCATAATAATTAACACAAGTCAACTTGTTAATCATTCAGCAATTGGCAACTTGATGCCCAAAAGGGTTGTTCCCTAAGCCGCATCGCTGATTTTTTAATCAGCGTATATCATTGACTGCCCGCGGGTCCTTTCAGAGCTCGTCAGTGTTCTCCATCAGCTGTCAACATTTTGTTGTTTTTTTATTTATTTTTTTTTTTTACGTTTGGGATGGATTTGTTAGCGCTGTGATAATGAAAACTCGTCTCAGCTTTTAATCAGCTATAATTATAATTAACAAAACAGAAAACTGAAAAAAAATACCCTCGGCAAGAAAATGTTGCATCTGATTCGGGTAGTTTCCAGCGTGTTTTCATTGCGACTTAAGTCAACTTGTTTCATCATTTATTACGCTTCACATTTTGATGGCACATCTGCTAATTGTTGTCGGACTGCGATACCCTTTTCATTTCAATTTCATTTTGGGGTGGAGTCCCATACGATGATTAAGCGTGAAAGATCGCGTGATTGTTGCTTGCTACTTATTTTACTCATACCAAGTAAATTATAATGGGGTATATTGAATTTATTTGCAAGGAATTTTGTTCAAGTACAAAATGTAATAAAGACACAAAAAATTATAAATAAAAGTCAAAAATAGATCATTAAAAAAAACTTGCATTCTAATGTAGTTAGGGTATTAATACAATTCGTTTTATAGCACTCGGTTTTTCTGATATTGGTGTTTTAGTGCGCCAATCAATCTTTGTCTTTGCATTCGTTTCGCACAGTAAAAAGAAAACCACAAATGCGAACTTTAAACAAGAAAATAAATTTTTTATTTAAATGATTGATGAGCACGTTCATCTTCTGGCTATTATGGCGGGCATATGTCGTGAATTGGATCTGAAATTAGGAATGCATATAGATAAATACGCTATGCAAATATTTACACAGACATTTGCTGGCAATTCGACCAAACTTTTTTCACTTCCAAAAATATAAAAAATGTATATTTATATGTTTATTAAACTGCTTAAAAGTTCTTGAAAAGTTTTTGGGGGCCACTCTTGTCAGCCACATGTTACAGCTCACTGAGCATTTCCGTTTCAAACTGCTGCCGCCGTCCAACTGTGGATATTTTCCGGAATAAAGAAAAAAATTCGCGCAGCGGGCGTCAGCGACTGGCCTCAACTGAATGGACACCGAATGAACACAGTTCTTTGCGCTGTCCGTATATTTTGCACGTTAGTTGACACTCTTGGAAGTGTTGACACTTTGAAGATTGATTGCTGCACTCTTTATTCCGGCTCTTTCGCATTTTTCCATTATTTTTTTGTTTGTTGCCCGAAATGTCAGCGGCTGCAAAATGCGCTGCATAGGCGTGTGTGCAACGTGCCACATGAAATGCGTCTCATAGGCGCCAGTCCGAGAATAATTTATGCAATTTCAAGTCCCCAAAAGGCAACCAAAAAATTGCCCAACCAAAGATATTTATGCATGCTGCATAGTTATGCATGCATTTGAATATGTGTGTGTAGTGCAGTTTCAGCCACGTTATAGTTTATGGCCCAAATCACTCATCATAGCTGTTGACTGACATTTTGGCTAAGCTTTGTTGTTTTGAATTCGGCATACCCTGCACCCATAAAATAGATAAAAAAATTGCTTTTGTAGACAGTCTATGGATTTCTCAAATTTATTTTCCATACTACTTTTTACCTTTATATTTCAAGTTCGGCACATAAAGTTTGTTTTACTGTTTTGATTGCTTAACCTAAATTTTTAACAAACATTTATTCTTCTGTGGGAATATTTGACAAATGCACATCATATCATATACTTTGTAAGGTATCTGCTAGTTGAGCACACTTAACTGTAGCACACTGATTAGTTGCTTACAGTATTATGTGTTGTGGTAAATTTCTGGTTTATTAAAGTGCCACAGTTTATGCAAAAGTTCTGCTCTAACCACGCCCACACACGCACACCCAGGCACAGGTAAATGGCTGTGGGCAATGTTTGCACCGCTTTGAGTGTTGAGTGGCATCTGGAGTCTGCAGACTCCGCCGTAGTTTGGTAGCTCTCTGTCAGCTGGAAGTGATGTGCGCGCTGTCGTTGCTCGACTGCCTTTAACATGACATTTATTGTAACTGCCGCTGCCGCCGCACCGCAGCAACATTGTTACACGTTGGATGTTGTTGTTGTTGTTAATGTTGTTGTTGTCATTTAAACATTTGATGTGCATTGTGGTAGACATGCCCTGCAGCAGACGGCGCCAGCAGCAGCCGCAGCAGCAGCGACAGCATTGATAAGTTGTAGCTGAAGTCATTGTCATGGCAACATGTTGCCAGCAGCACTCTCTGCTGCAATGTCTGACAGGCAGATTAACAGACATATACTACTCTATATATATATATTTATACATATATATATGCACGTATACATATTTCTCTTCTTATCAAGCAGCCATTGTCATTTATTTCAATTTTTGCATCTTGTGCCTTTCCGGGCGCAAATTGCTGGCAATCATACACACAAGCCCGAGCAGAATTTTCTCAAGTGGATGCCACGAAACGTTGCCTGCAAAATGAATAATTATGCGTGTTTGTTTGCAGCTGCCACCCGAAAAGCCACAACCCCTCTCAGCGCCAACCGTCTGCCACTGTTGCTACTAAGGGCAGCTCAGACTTTGTTTTCGCCTGATTTTTTATGCGTAATTAAAATTAACCCAAAGCGCACCCAAAAACATATCAACCCACACACACATTTTAGCTCCTTCATCTATTAAGCATAAGAAAACATCTTTTCGGCCAGGTCAATGCACGGTTTATGTTCTTATGCGACCAGCAAAAAACATTTTTGAATGGTATTTTGGGCCAAAAGTTTAATTTCAATTTCAATTTTCTCATCAAAACGTTGCTGTTGTTGTTTGGTAGGTATCTTTTTTTGTCGTTGGCTGTTAGGCTCTGCAGCCTGTCCAAAAGTGGCGCAGGATAATGTCAACACCCACACTCATCCAGATAAAACGTGAGCCGACGTGACATTGAAATGTTGTTGAACTTTTGGGCCGCACAGCCACAAAATGTCAAATTGTTGTTACATTTTGTTGCCTCAAGCTGTTTGGCTGCTGGCCTGGCCCATGCATTTCATATGATTATGGGCACACACACCTGGGCTACACACATGCACCTCTATCTTCCTGTGTGCGTGTGTGTGTGTGTATTCGTTGAGGTATATGTTGGACGCGCTAATTGTAACGTCAAATGCGCCGCACAGCGTATTAAACAAATTAAAAATGCATTGACTTTTGATGTTAACGAGCACTCAATACACTCATTCACATATACTCACACACACAACACACAATAATGTACTTGTTTAACCTAAAAAAAATCACATCAACAACAACAACACTTCAAAGTCTGCCCACACGCTAAGCGTGAAACGTAATTTGCATTGCCACCATCAACAATTAAGCATTTGTTTACAATCCCCAACAACAATAAATAAAAAACAATAAAAAAAAACGAAAATACAAAAAGCATTCGCAATAAAATCAACGCGTATCGATGTATATTTTTTGTAGGTTTATTCCTTCAATTGCAATATGTTTATATATCTATCTCTGTCTCGCCTAGAGAGCCACACTTAAAAAAAACAAAGCAGAGAGTCGTTTCCACACCCACCCAATACAGGCATAAAATTAAAACCTCGTCTGGCAATTTTTATGATTTTATTTTCAATTTAATGTGTTCTATAATATATGTTTGTATTATGAAGCAACAAACAAAAGCGAGGCTCTGTTCAGATTTCTTGTTTATCCAGAATCAATAACTGCAACGATGCGCGTTCTTAAATTTGTTTTATGAATTTTAAATTGTTTTTAACTTGAATGCACAAATGCAAATCAATAATACAAATCTATATCTATGCTTTGTTTTAAGAAAGTATTTCAAAAATACACAAGAGAATTTTACAAGTCGACATTTTTGCAATTTTTGAACTTCTTAGAAACGAATTTTAGTTGGTGGTTTATGCAAAATCTGACGCCCACAATTTAATATTTCTTAAAATTTGTAGTTAAATTTTCAAAGTTAAGCCCAAAACATGTTCAAAATTAAAAAGCAATGCAAGTTGAATGTCTAAAAGTGCTGCTAAGAAGAACATTGAAAGCTTAACAAGTCAACATTTTCTTTTTAATATAAAAAATAATATCAAATATCACAACAATTTTCTTTCTTTGTAATTTTATTTATTGCAATGCGCTCAAAGTTAATTGAAATTTTTTAGGGCTCGGCTTGACAGACTTAAGTATTTATGTTGCATTGTTGCTTGCAGCAGTAGCAGCTGCTGCTCTTGCTATTGCTTTGTTGTTGTTGTTGTGAATCGCAGTGAACCGCAACGTTTTGCAATTTTTCAAGTTAACGCTTCATTTGGCCGCAAGTGAAATTGGCTGAGCGCGTTGGTAAGAAAGAGGGGGAATGGGGTGAGTGAAGTAGGTAGAAATGAATGCGGCATTAACAATAAACGTGCCTCTTGTCTTTTAATACACACAAATGTTTATTGTTTTTGCATTTATATTTATATTTATTTTCATATTATAATTTGGATAAATTTACAAAAACATTTTCGAATTGTTTATTATGCGTACACAATTTTCGCTGGTTTCTGTTTGCTGGCAACTCGAGCGGCGACACAAGTCAACAAACTTTTCAACAAACAATTTCATGTGTTTATTGTTTTCACGTTTTGTTGTTGCAGTTGTTGTTGTCGCTTCGCTGCAATTGAAGCTTGTCTACAGACTGTGTCTCAAAACTCAGACTCAGATTCGGTCTGAGAATCGTTGTATGACAGCTGACTGACATAATGTCCGTCTGTAAGTTTGTTTCCATTGCTCTGCTGCTGATGAGCAATAATGTTGTTACTAATGATGATGCTCATAACAATAATGATGATGATGATGACGCTACAGTCGCATCGGTCGAGTGTCAACCGTTTGACAGCACTCCCAAGTGCTCGTGACGATCTCGCTTAAAGGCACAACAAACTCAGCTCGAAGCTCTGTCTGCCAGCTGTTGTGCCGCAAATGACCCAATGCAGCAATCTCTGAGAGGTTCATTTAGCTCTTAATACGTAAATATATGTACATATGTATGTATATATATGTGCATCTTATATTATTCCATGGGTCTTTCAAAAAGTCTATATATTTTTTTTTATTATGTTGACCATTTTTTGTCGTTGAATAGATGTTGCCTATTAAATATTCGTATTCATAACATTTATTTTCAATTATTGCATCTATTTTGGAATATGTAATGAAAATATCTCATGTATGTGCTATATGCTTCAAATAAATTTATTTATCTATATTTAAAACTCAATTTGCACACTTTGCTAATGAAAAACACTTTAGACCCCTCTAGCTTAATGAACAATTTATATGGTTTTCTGATAGGTTATTGATATAATAGATATTTTCTATTTATTAGGGAATATATATTTTAATCCCTAGCCCATGGGCATATTAGTCACTACAACTCTTCCAATTCTTTCAATAAATTATCAATTAACTCCATTACTATCCATATATTTTTAAATGTCAAAAATATTGGGATTTCTCCGCATTTTAGTCGTTTATTTTGGGCTTACTTCTTAGTAATGTCAATTGGGTAAAAGTATCTAAGGTGCATTGGACAATTAACAGATATTGGTTTAATTAGTGAGCTGTGCACTTGATGCGTTAGTTTATTGAATATTACTTTAATTGTTGCCATAATTTCTAATGACAGCTCAAAGATTTATGTGCGCCACCGACTGCATTTGAGTTTGGCGAACATTTTAATTAAAACATTCGCCGCGTCGCTTGACGATGACATAATCTCAGTCGGTAGACTGAAGTCTGTAGATTGTGTAGTCATTAGCCACCCTCAAAAACGCGTCTCGAAACACCTAAACAACAGGCGCAGGCCAGCTATAGGATTGTAATTGTTGTTGTTGTTGCTGCCATTGTTGCTGCATAGTTTTGTTGTTGGCATTGTCTCGCCCCCAGATGTCTATTAGAGAACTACTCGTACAATATATATATATATACATATATAGTAGTCGTATACATAAGTATTTAGGCTGGCGCTGTGGACAATAAATCTGATTAATGTGCAAATAATTTTCGATTCAAGGCAAGTTCCATTGGTAGATCTCAACACGACGCGAAGTCGGACTCGCTTGAATGTGGCACATTTAAGTGGCACATTTAATTTTTATGTTTGCGTTGTTCACTTGACTTTGATTTATTTTCGGTTTTTGTTTGTTGTATTGTTGTTTCGTTGCATGTTTTTGCTACTTACAACATTTTCTTTTTAATTGCGGCAGCTACGCTGTTGTCAACATATGGCCAAGACGAGGGGCCAAATAGCTGCTGTAATATTCATATGTGCGAATTAACATTTATTTCGTACAATTTTTTTTTTGCACAATTCTTTGTTGTTTATATATTTGTGTGTGTGTGGGTGCCGCCGACACGCTTGAAGGCGTCGAAATCATATTTTTATTTTGGGTTCTGCTCATTTTTTGTTGTTTGTAAGTTTTGTGCGGGTCGCCTTTATTTGCGTTAATGAAAATAAATTGCTTAATTTGTAGAGTTTACATAAAATTAAAAGTAATTTTTCAGTCGCTCTTCTGATCTGACTTATTTTTCTTCTTGCTTGTCTTTGCGTTTGTTTTTGGTCATGCACAAGAAAAAAAAAACAATATAAATTAAAATCAGGCCACTTTCAGTATAAACTTAAATCATAAAAATATCAATTAGAGCGTATACTTGTAGTCCAGTGTAGTTTGTTGCATACAACATAAACATGCCAGACTACTGTCCATAAGAGCAGCTGTATGTGCAACATGTGCATCTACATAGGTACACTGCAATTTTCAATTTATTTTTATTCTTTTTGTTTTTTTTGCCGTTGTTTTCGTTATGCTATTATTTTTGGCGCACACTTCCAGCTGCCTGGCAGGAAGCAGCCGCCAGTCATCCACTCAGCAAAGTCATTCAGCCGAAGGCACAAGCTGCCATTGAAATAAAAAAAAGAACATGAAGGAAAACTGCGCCAACGCCTGCTGCACATTATTAACTTTGCTCAGTTTCCGTCTCTCTACGTCCTGTACTTGAGGTCAATGCGCCGTCCAGGACCCAGGACTCTTGCATATTGCTGCTCTGTGTGCAGCAGCAGCCGCAGCAGCAGCAGGGCCAAAACCACAGAGCAACGAGCCACTTTAATTACGGCCAATCATTTATCATAAAATGAAATGCCATTCGCAAAATGTGAGAGTCATAAATAAGCTCAAGAGTATCTTTAAATAACCACAGGGAGAATGATGAGAGGCTGTGGACGAGGCAGATTATAGCTCATGGTATAATAGCAAATTCTACACAATAAAATGAAATAGAAAGTTATTAGATAATGTAAAAAAATAATATAATAATAATGATGAAAATAATTTGTATAAATGTAATATATGTTATAATGAGATTTAGATTTGTTAATATTTGATATATTTAAACCTGTATAGTCTGTTTAGTATTTCGCTCAAATTGGTGAAATATGGCTTAAAAAAGAACGGTTGTTTTCTAACTTATTCCAAAGAGCTTCGTAACAGTCACTGGATACATGTTTCAGTGCCCAATAATCGTGGATAAAAATACACTATTTGCACTCTTCTGCACCTTTACTAAACAATAATGATACACACACAATATACATACATATTAAGTATTATAATTCAATAAGTCTTATCTTAATTAAATCATATTGAATAGCTGTAATAATTTTTTCAGTCTGTTTCACTAATTTTATTTGCCACTTGGCAAAGTCGTTGCCACAAGTGCAACTCATCAAAATTCTGTCTTTGCTTAGATTAGAAACAGTCTTTAAAAACCCGCACACAATGTGCATCTAATGGACTGTAACACAGCTCAGCAGCTTCTAATCAACACCAAGACATCATGCAACACATCCACATACCCACACACACACACACACAGGATACGCCATTCAGACTTCTGCCTGGACTGATCAACGCTGTCGTCTTCCTTATGTCGCATAATCCAACGATAATAGAAAACTGCTTTGATCCAATGCAATGTCTTTTATGGGACAATTTGTATGCGTCGCCTTTTGGCCCCGCTTTCCGTATCCTTCGTCTGGCATCGATGCACGAAATTACCAATTTCTGGCCATAAAATGAAAGAGGGAACAAGTTGGCGCCATTATACAAGCCAGCCAGCCAGCCAGCTAGTCAGCCAACAGGCTGACGCTTTAAGCTCATTTTATTATAGCCATTATGAGGCAATATGCTTAAGGATAAGTCCAAAGAATGTGCAATGCATCCTATGTCAACTTTCTTTTAGTTTTTTTCATTTTCTTTCTTTCTTTCTTTCTTTCACTGCTGCAGCTGCCGTCTACAAAGTTGCCAATTAGGCAAAGCAGAAAAACGGAAAATATAACTTTGCATAAATATGTAGCAACAGCTGCCCCAATGTGCATTGACCGCCTTTTGAGCCGTTGGTCAGCCACTGACCTTGCGCCCAAGCACCTGCTGCCCAAAATTACAAAATGTGTACTCAGTCTGTAAAAGCCAATCAATTTTATGATAAAGCCTCTCGAACTCAATGGCTGCACCAAAAGCACTACAAAAAAATTTAAATATGCCAGAGGAAAATGAATCCGAGAAAAAAAGGAGAAAAAACGAAAGCGCGACTTTTATTGCCTCGGTCGCATTGGGTGCTATTTATTGTGTGTGTGTGTGTGTGTGTGTGTGTGTGTGTGTAAATTCAGGTTCAGACACCTTTATATTAAATTGTGTCTAGCTAACGAAATGCCATAAAATGCCCATTTAAAGCTCAGTTCCCTAATACCCAAACGGATCCCTAACCCGCCAAACCCCCTTCGTACAGGCTCCTTCCTTTTTGCTTTTTTCCCACGCATATAGAAACGCTTGTCCTTCGTTAAAATAATATATAAGTGCCTCAGACAGACAGGACAGAGGGGTGGGGAGGGGTCCACAAAGTCTGCGTGCCGCACATTTGGCAAATGCCTCCCGGCGGAGCAGCGCGTCGCAAGGTCAAAGCACCCGACAAACACTCAAGCAAGCCAGCCCTCATCTAACCCCGCACTCGAATCTACAGCAGTTTATTAACATTTTACGCAACCAAAAATATCCCAACGTAACATAAACATAAAAAGCCGAGCGCCAGTCGCAGCTCCGAAGTGGTGCGCCTACGCAAAGGCCAAGTGCAAGGACAAGCGCCTACAAATTGGAGGGGGTCAGGGAGGACCGGCGTTGCTTTCACGGCCATGGCCATGGTCTGTGCTGTGCTGTGCTAGCTCATTGTCACGGCCATGGCCACGGGAATGCCGGATGGCTGGGCTGGTGGGACTCTGTTCGAGCTGGTTAGGCGGCATAAAAGCTTTTTAGGCGCCTCGTCTACCTATGCTAGGCGCCTGCGCTGTCGCTCCCGCTCTCTTTCTCTCTCTCTCTCTTGCATTCTTTTGCCTGTCGGCTTGGGTTTAATGTCCTTTGCAGCCGTATAGATACATTTACTGCATGCTTTTGGAGGCGCCACGCGTGCTTCTGCCTGAAGTTTCCAGCTTTTTCCACGTGTTCGTCTTTTGTGGCTGGCACATCGAGAAAGTTGTTGACGCCGCCAACAAATCTACCCATGACTAATGTCCTGGGCTAATGACGTGCCGCACACCACCTAAAACACATACACATACACACACACACACACACGCACACGCACACGCACACACCCTGCCCCCCACAAAGCTGTTTGGTGCCTGTTCCTGTCTATTTTTGAAAAACTTTTGCCTTTTTATGGCATACTTTATGGCGCTTAAATTGCTGTTGCTTAACATGTGTTGGTTTGCTGAAAGCTATGTGTGTATGTGTGTGTGTGTAAATGTTGTGTGTCCGTGGGGTTTACCCATGCGCTGGTTTTGGGTTTTTTTCGGTCTCGCTTTTGGCTGGCTGCCCGCTTTGCCCTGGCTGTTAATTTACATGGCGGTCATTATCAGGCATTTGTTTAGCAAATGCCGCACATCAACCATGTTGCATGTTGCAAGCTTCTTTTTGCTGCTGCTGTTGCAACACACATGCAGCAAAAAAAGAAAAATGCGAAAGCTACAAGCGACAACTTCCCTTCCCTAGCGCCCACAAGGCTCAGCGCTCTGTCTGCGCTTTGTAATGATTAATGTTAAGGTTTTTTCTCTTACTTTTGCTCTGCTCTTTTATTTAACATTATTTATTTTGTCTTTTTATTTTGTATTTGTTTTTTAATTTCTTCAATGTATGCTTTGCTGCTGCAGTTTTTCTCTTGCTGTCTTGCTGTTCGTTTGTTCGTCTGCATCGCGTCATCAGCATTTTAATTTTGTTAAATGAAAAAATTGCGAATCGAGTTTTATTTATTTTTTTGCTTTTTGTTTTTCATTTCTTATTTTAATTTTTATTTTACTTTTTAACGTCGTGGCACATTGAAATTAAATGCGCTTAAGTGAGTGACAGAGTCGTAACCATTTAATTGCCCTTTGCGAGAAAAGTGAGAGTTTTGCCAGGCGATTAATGATGATGTGCATGTGCAGCTGAGATACCCTGCACACACTACACCCCATCCCACCGAAGCTCAACCCTACCCATTTGCTTTTCTTAAGTTCCTTCATTTGTGGATGATTAATGAAGCAATGACGTCATGTGTACACGAGAGCCACGCAACATGTAAATAATGATGTTGATTTTTCTTATTTTCTGCTATGTATTTCCCACAAAAAGAGCAACTGCCAAAGAAAATGTGAGTCTTACATTGTTTGCGGTTTGCCTTAACAAAATATCATTTGCCTGGAAACTTTTGTGAAATTAATGAGCATCTGTGACAGTGGTTCACAAATGTTTTTGCTTTTTTTGTTTTTTAGTAATTTTTATTTTATGAATAAATTTGATCAAAAAAACCCCAAAAACAATTATTTGACTCGTGTCTGAAAATTGTTACCATTTACTTTTTTTGGTTTTAACGCTTTGTCAAAATTTTAATGATTTTGTTAATATTTTTTGGCGGCTTTTTGCAATTGTCATTAATTTAAATGATGGCTTGTTGATGGCACTGCAACAGGCCACAGCGGGTGGTGCGTCAGTACTTGGATTGTTATTTAAAAATTCGAAATAACGCGATACGCCAGCTTTGCTTATCAATTAATCATGTGATCATTTGGTCAGTTTGGTTTGATGTGCTTTTACTTATTTACACATAAATTTCTTGTGCATTTTCGTATTTTTTGTTAAGGGATTTTTAATGATTTCGATGCGACAAACGTTTTATTTACGCTTCAGCACTTTATCATCCGCTTTTGTATCAACATCCGCATCCTTCTCTTGGATACGTCTTCCACTTGAGTGGCGGGCGTCGTCTGCGACGCTTTGATGCATTAATTTGTTACCTTGTCTGAGCTGAGTATGTTTTCTGTAAGAGTATGTGTTGGTGTGTGTTAGTGTCGCCTCCGACAAATGCATCCATCATGAATGAAAAGCTGCGCTGACGCCTTCCAGCAAAGGCGTCAGACTGTAAACTATAAGATACACGCTACAGATATAAACAACATCTTACAGATACAGATGCAGATATAGGTATAGATACAGCTTCAGCTACATCTGCAGCTGTACAATGCCTTAGGTCGCTTCACTGACTGCATGTCTGACAGTGAGTGCAAATGATTTGCACGTAAGCATTTGGCCGCAAGTATTTGCTGCCCTTTGGCAACGCTTTCTGCGCGCGTTTTTCAAGTGCGTCTTTATACTCTTGCCTGAGGAGGTTTTTTTCATTTGTCTAGCACTTTGTTATATTATGTGTAGAAAATTAAGTTTTGTTATAACAAAGTTTTAAGTTTTTCATTATATAACTATATCATGGACAAAACCAATATTTATTTCTTTCGATAAATTATCCTACTTTAAAAACTTGAGTATTATAAATTTAAAAAAAATATATAATTTTGTTAAAAACGTTAATATAGAAAAAACTGCAGCAAGAGTATTTATGCTTCGGTATTTGTTTTTGAATTTAGTTTTCCTTTACTATATTTACTGAAATTGTTGAATTTGTTTGCTTGTTTTGTTGTTGTCGCGTTGTGCTTTTATCCTGGCAACTGGCATCTACTCAGCAGCTACTCGACAGTCACTTAAATTGCCATTTCAGCAGCTCATTTCGCATGCCCAGGCTTAAAGAGCTGTCTCTACGCCCCTCTCGCTCACACCCCCCACTGCATCCCCCTCGATAGGGGCTGGTGGCTACCCTCTCGCAATGTTTGCTGCGGGTTCGTTGTCTGCTGCCTTTTTCTGCACGTGCAAATCCAAAAGGTAGTTCAACTGCCATTTATCATACGCACCGTTGTACCAAGTAGATATATATGTGTGTGTATATGTGTGTGTATTTATTGTATGTGTGTATTCAATGCGAAATAACTGCCAAAATTGACGCGTTTGCTGCACATGTTAAATGCGGCTGATCAAAATGCACAACAGGCAACATTTTGTTATGCTTGGACGGCGACGTGAGATGCAAGAGAAGGGGACAACTGATGAGAGAATAGGGGGCGTGGCATAAGGGGTCAGTTACCAGTTTCTCTTAGCTGCTGCTGTTGCTGCGACCACATGCTGGCTGATTTCAGAGTTGCCTTTACATTTGCTGCCTGCCTGCCGCCTGCCCCAGCTTGCTTTTTGTTATCTGCAACAATTTAGTGGCACTTCCTTGCGCCATGTCGCCGGTCAGCAAACGTCAAGAGCAGCAGTAACAACAACAACTGCTGCTTGTTGTAGGTTCATTGCTCGTTAAGTTATTGTCACCTTTATGGCCGGGTCTAAAGTGTCTGCTCAGGACATGGCAGTAGACTTGGCTTTTCTAAGTGCTTGCTTTATGTGCGCTGCTTGTTAGTTTGATGGGCATCTGTGTGTGTTTGTGTGTGTGTGTGCATAAGAAATTTGCACCTCACAGCAGTTGTCCTGTCCGAGGGCGGCGTCTTGCCACGAATTGCTGCCAACGTTTCTTTCGTGTTGCTGATGTCGCGACGCTGATAAAAAAGTTGGCCGCTACAATTCGATTTCTTTTGTAAAATGCAGTCGCCGGCAACGTTTTTGTGGCAGTTCAAGCAACTAACTGACAAGAATGGAGGGAGGAAGAAGCAGCAATGCCAACGACAAAAGTAAATGAAGAAACTTTTTGTTGCTGTCTACACTCTACTTCCGTTCATTGATTTACAGGGCATATATGCTTGCCATGGAATTAAATTGATTTTCTAAAGGAGTGAAAATGTATTTAGAAGTTATATGTAGTGTATGTATAAATAAGTGTACTTCTCTTTGTGTTAATCAAGTAATTAACTTGGTTTATTGGGATATATGTATTTCACTTTGCGATTCTTATGTGTTTAATTATGAATTTCGCTGAAATAAGTATGTTTAAATGTGCCTCTCTTCGCGCTACTCATGTTTTCAATTTAATGTTTACTTGAGTTTGTACATCTCTTCGCTCTCCTCAAACACTCGAATTGGCTGAATAATGCATTTAATCAGTCAGATAAACGCAACTAATTCGATTTGGCCAACTTTGTCTTCGTGCAGCCACAAAGCTAATTAGCTTATTTACTTTGGCTAATTAAAGTTTGTTAACTCGTTTTGTTCTGCTGGAAAGTTTTCTTTGCCAATTCTTGCTTCCATATTGAATGAGTACTTGAATTCATGAATACATAAATATACATTCACTTGCGACGGCACTTCTCTGATCAACATTGCTATGTGCTCTATGGCATTTTCTATTTGATATGCCTGAGCTTAACTGGCAAATCAATTTCAATACATCGATTGTTTTCACGCGTTGCATGTCTAACATGCGGGCCTCCTATCTCTGCCCCGCCCCACTTTATGCTGTTGTTTGTGCGCGCGAATAATTTGTTGCATTCGTTTGGCGTGGCACGTAGCAAATAGCTTGGGTTCAATAATAAATGTGACTGGCTTTGTCAGGATTACAGTTTCAAGCGTGCACTTCTGCAGTTGCCGCTGCCCCTCGCCGTCGTCTGTCCTTCCCTGTCCCTGTCCTTTTGTCTACAGTTGCTTTATAAATTGCACCTGTGCATGACGTGTTGCATGATGAAGTGGCAACTTTGGCAGCGTTAAATTAATTAAAGCATTTGCAGGCACTCTTTAATAATGCGCTTTAAAGTAGCTTTCGCTTTTATTTATTTAATTTTTTTCTCCCGTTTTCTCAAGGTGGGGGCGGGGCAAGGCGCCAGACAGCTTTGCTGGCGGTTGCAGGATACTTACATGTTTTTGCTGGCGCTCCGCCCATTTCCGATGTCTTGTTAGAGATACGCTCTGTGATCCCCCTCTCGGCTTTTCTTTTCCCAGACATGCATTTTTATGCGCCGTTTGCCCGTTTGTACACATGTCTATGGCATTTTTATAGCAAACTTTTTATTTGCACCTCATAAAATGCCAAATGCGCCGCGTTGTATGCAGCACTAAACACAATGCTGCAGACATGCGTGTGTGTATGTGTGTGCATGTGTGTCTGCCACAAATGTGATATTTATGACGCCTCCTTGGTATGTGTCCGTGTCTGTGAACGTCTGTATCCTGTAATGGAAAAATGCTGCTCGGTCTTTTGCGAGATTTTTATTCAACTGATAGAAACTTTCACTACGACTCGCTGGACCCGCTCTAATTTATATTGTAGCCTGGCTAGTTTGACCTGCCAGGTAGCCTGACTCTAATTAAAATTTAATTTTAGCATGTCTAAAAATGCTTTCTAATTGATATTAATTTCACATATTTCTCTTGTGTTATATTTGCAGGTATGTTGCGAACTTTTCTACATAAATATAATGTTGCATTGGGTAAGTTGGACTTAAAACTTTGCAGACGTATATATAAAAATGACCAGAGTCTGGCTAAAGTTAATCAAAGTGCCAGGCATAATAAATATTTTTGCCTAGTTTGACTTTTAACGTAATTAGTGCGGCTTGTAATTGAAAGAATTTATTTAAAGTAAACGTGAATTTAAATAGAAAATAAAAGTGACACTGGAAGACGTACATAAAAATGAAATATATTAGTTGTGACTAGTTAGGGATGTAATAAAATGTAGTCTAATTAATATTTAACAAAAATCAGTTAAGTGCTTTAATGTATTTCTAAGTTTATTAAAATCTTCAGTTAATACTTATAAAAAGTTCAGCTGGAATATATATTACAGTCAGTCCTATAATTTGGGAAATAACTTAATCCTTGGCGTTTTTTATGCTGCTTTTTATGATTCATTTGCTGGCTCAACGGACTGTGGCAGACAGGATGTTGCACCTTGCAACCAGAGCGTTGCACGTCTTGAACATTCAAATATTTTATAGACCAAATTGTGTCACTCGCTGGCTCGCTCTCCACCCTTCTCTTTCTTTCACCGTTTGTGGCTGTTTGACTGAATGAATGAAATTTGCTCTCGTTTGTTATTTACAGCGCATAAATGCGCTTGATAAACACACGCTGCACGTAACTGCGCGCGTTGCAAGTTGTGCGTTACACGTTGCACGTTGCACCTTGTCCATTGCATGCCCAAAAGCAGTTGTAAAAAAAAAGTTAAAATAGTTTAAGCCAAAAGTTCCGCAGCATTAAATTGCGCCCCAAAGCACTTGGGAAACTTTATTAGTTGCGACCTTAACGAATTTTGCTGCGCATTGCTCATACGACACGTTGGCTGCCACCAGTTTATGGTCTCCCATTTTATTAGCAAAGCAACGCCAAACAACAACAATGGCTAAATTTGTATTTCTTTTATTAGTGCATTGCACACTTTTTATTACCGCTGCTTTTATGCGCACCAACACTCAATTGAGTTGCCGCTTGAGGTGGCAGCTTAAAAGCTGCTGATGAGTACCCCTACCCCTCTGGCGCTCACCTCTTTGAAAAGGTGAACAAACTGGTGTTCATTGTTTGTATGGAACTTCTGATTGTGATCAATTGACGCTCAGTGTCGGCATCTATTTGCGTCTCTATTTGACTGTTTTTGTGTATGTTTGCTTTTGTTTCTTTGCTTTTCGGCTTATCTGCGGTTGTCTCTGCGTCAAACGTTTCGAGTCCTTTATTCAAATGTCACATCAATTTGGCCCTGACAGCCGACAGGCGTTTTGTGTGCTGCGCAAATGGTGTTTGGTCCTTGGTCTTTTTTTTTGCTCGGCTACTGCGCATTTGGCTTGACTGCCCTGAGACGCATATTTTCAACTGCGCAGGTCCTGTGAGCTCGAACCAAATCTTTGTACTTCTTGTTTGTACATTCTTTTTGGGGGTTGTGCTCAGCAATTAATTTGCCACATGGCGTCGCCATTTGCCTCTCAAATCAATGTTAAAGTCAGCCCAAGGAGGCTGTCAGCAAAAAACAAAAAAAAAATCTACAATTGAAATTGAAGACAACATTTTTTACGTTTACTTAACCCCTTTGTGGGCCAAACAATTGCTCCGGAGCTGCTCAGAGACCAGTTTTAAATGTGCTTAAAGATTTTGTTAGGCATGACGACACAATTTTTCACAAACTCATCAAATGTCATCTATTGATGATATAAAAATGTGATTCGAAACATAAGGAAATAAGACATAAAGCGGAACTGAATAAATTATAAATTATTGGCAGATTCAATTTTAAGCCAAACAAAAGAATAGAAATACATGTTCATTAAAATATATATAATATATATAATATAATATAATATAATATATATATATATAATATGATAAAATATAATATATATAATATATATAATATAATATTTAGTTGAATTTGGGAAATACCTTTGAGAATTTAAATGTATTTTCATATTGCTTATTTGTACATTTTTATATTATTCTATCATGACTGTTATTGCAATTACAATAACATGTATGTGCTTAAGGGTTCAATTAGTGTCTGGCCGACGCGTGTGTGCATATTTATTTATGGGTGTGTGTGTGTGTGAACTTGCAGTGCAACCCTTCTTGCGGTTGCTGTTGCTGTTGATGTTGGTGCTAAGTGCAACATGCAGCTCGCACGCATTTGCCACAACTCATTTGTGTCTGTGTGTTCTTGTTGTTGTTTTGCGTCTCTTTGCTAATTTATGCAACGCATTTTTAATTGCCTCTTGCCACAAAATGTTGCACGCCGTTGCATAATTGCATATTTCGGCGCATGTCCTTGCAACTAAATTGGAAAAACAGTTACTTTTTCTTTTGTTCATTTTGTTGTTTTGTTTTTTTGTAGTTGGCAATTATTTGCATAATCCGCAATTTTAGTTACAGACACAAAACGAACGCAGGACAACGTCGTTCTGGGATTAGCTGCTGCCGTTTTCCTTTCCCGCCTCGCTGCACACATCTAGTATATTTGTTTGTTCTGCTGCAAATTGATGCATATACATTTATACGTATATATAAAGTATACAATACAACAAAAATGCCGCAAGCTGTCTGCAGTATTTTTGCAGCTTGGCAATTTAAATAAATTTTATGCTCAATGCAAAAATTATGAATTTAAATAGTCGCTGATAAATCGCAAACGAAAAACGTCTTGCCAAAAGCGTTATTTGCACAAATTTCTCGACTCAAAAAGCTAACTGTGAAAACGCTCATTTTGGCTAAATCCCTGTTGGCCTTTGTATTCCTGCGCAGAGATTGGATGCTGCTGATAGTATTTGTGCATTTTGTGCTTTTCATGTAAATGACAACATTTAAGTCTGGCAAGTGTTGTAAAGCGTAGTTAAATAGCTTAACTTGATCCTTTTGCCACGTTAAAATATGGCCAACTCTTGACTGGCTGCCTGAGAAATTTCTATGCAAAATGTAATTAAAAACATATTATACACATTTCACTTGCACTCGCTGCTGTTTAAACCTTAAAACAGGACACGGCCAATGGGCAAGTTGAGTGGGCGGGCACTGCCTGCTTTTTATGTGTCCTGCATACCGAGTGGGCCCCCAACTTACCTCCGTTTTATATATAAATTTTTTTTACAGTTTTTAGTGTGGCTCGCAGACGACGCGTCGCCGGCGCTTAAATTATGCACAAATTATTTTGGCTTAAAGCGGAATTTACGTCAATTATGCATTTTACGATATGCAAGCGCATTTACATTTTACTTTCTACTGCCTTTGCTTCTACTTCTTCTTTAACTTGGCTGTAAACGCGATTTATGGCTAAGAAAAAAAAGTGGGCTACAATTTCAATTAATTTTAAGCTCATTTATGCTTTATATACACTGACCACCTTTTACGGTAGACATTTTGATTTTGCTCCAAAAGGGTTGCAGGCAACATTAAGGCCCATAACTTATATTTATAACGTTGTAAAGTGCGTTGGGTATTTCATAAAGCGGATTAAGTATTTGGGAGGTAGACGGGGTGTCCACTTCAGGAGTTAGTCGCGCAGAAACCAACTGCGGGGCACTTGAGAAATCACTGAATTGTGCGTTGGTAATGGGATCTTTAGCAACAAATTATTGTTTAAAAGTCGATAAAAAAATAAAGAACAACAGCTGGGGGTTGTTATTAAGCTATAATTGTAAAAGAGTCTCCATTTATTTTTGGCATATTTATTATGTTTAAGCTGTTTAAAAGATTTTGGATTCAAGAAGATATATGTATAAGATGATTTACGATATCATGTATAGTATGTATAAACGAAATTTATTAAGTCGTTTAAAGTCATATTATTCTTTTATTTACTTAAACAAAAAAAAAAAACGTATAGAAGATTTTTACTTTAATCTCTTGCGGATGCGAACACTTTTTTATTAGTTCACCAATTCTTAATACTAAATTCATATTTCTTTTAGTTTAATTAAACATACATATATATTTATTTATACATATATATCTGTATTAACATGCCTCAAATTGATCTTCAGCTAAACCACAATTTTTGCCATTCTTTATGGCTTGATCAACACTAAATTACATGAACACTGCCATATACCATAATATTATACGTTATTAAAGTATCCCATCCCTATCTTAAGTTTCCAGAGGCCGCTCCCGAGATTTCATTTCATTTTGCTCCCTATTTTTTATTTAAAGGAATTTGTTTTGAATGAAACCCAACAAAGGCATAAACCATATCGCTGGGGCATGCTCAGCTCAACTACCGAATTGAAAAAAATATTTTGTGCCTAAAAGACAACAAAAAGAAATTGCCGCTGCAAGTTTTGTCTTTTTGGCTGGCAAGTCGCCTACCTGAGGGCGAATTAGAACCAGTGCCAGTACCAGAACCTTTGCGTTCTTTGAGATCTTTTTTTTGTTTTTTTTTTTTTTTTTTGTGAGTCCATTGTTGTGCAACGATCCTTGGCAGGCAGTTTTGAAGAGGGTCGCGCCGCGTGTTGCAGTGGCGCGTTGACGTTGCGGCTGCGCATTATCGATGGTCTCAGCTTACCCAAGAGCAACAACAACCACAGGGTTGACAATGACAATAACAATAACAGCAACCGCAACGCTCTTATCAGATTACATAATGTGACATAATTAATTTTGAAACGCTGAATTCTTCGACTTCTTCGCCCTGCGGCTTTCTCTCTGGCTTCAACGTGTGCGAAAGGGCTAACAACTAGCCGTCGCTGTTGCCTGTTGCTAGCTTAGTTTAGGGCCATGTTCGCAGCTAGTTAATCAAATTTGGGTCATCAAAGGGCGCATGTAAACGCTGTTTTCCAGCTAATCTCTCTTTCTCTGTGTGTGTTTTTGACTGGCTATCGTAACTGAGAATATCGTTATCGGCGGCTTCAACAACTAGCTGGAGCCCTATTTCTCGCTAAATATATTTAAAATACGCTTGAAATTAAATCTTCAACATATATTTCAACGGTCCAACTTGGCTGCATTAATATTTCTTTTTTTTATTTATTTTTTTTATCGCGCCGCACATAAATCAAGCAATTGCCAGCGTTGTTGTGGGCTCCATTTAAGCGGCAGCGTCAAATACACACATATGGCAATATACACTCACATGTACATGTTGTATATATATTTATCTATATAAATTTCATATGTGTCTGACAATCCTTGCCTCTGTGCCTTACGGCTCACGATTCTTGGCCTTTGTTTCTGCTGGGACGCTTTTGTAATCATTTTATTTATCACAGAAATTGTATCGTCTGCTTTTGGTGATGTAGTTCTGGTAGCCACTGTCATTGTTATTGTTGTGCTTGTCGTCGTCACGCGTAAGACAATGAGACATTAACCCAAAAAAGAATCAGGCAATGCAATTTGTTAAAATATTCAGCAAGAGACTGAGACTGAGTAGAAAAAGCCAATGTACGAAATGCTCTAGTTAACTAAAATGCACTAAAAGATACCCCGTGCACATAAATATATATAAGAATAAAATAGCTTATGTAAAATGATATTATAAAATATGCTAAGTGCAAAAAGTGATGTAATCAGAGGCTTTATACATATTGATATAGCTTTAGCACCTTTATAATTTGAGATCAGTTAATTAAGACTTGGCTCAATGGTTGCCAAGCTACCTGCCTGTTGTAGCTAACTTTAAAAGCAAAATGCCCTAAAGGGAAGCCCCAGCTACCTATTCTATATTTTTATGTGACCTATTAACTTTATAATGCCCCGCTTTTACCATGTTTGTGCAGTACAGGGTATAACTAAAAAAAATAAACTAAGCAAAAACAAACTATACTGTGGCATGTCAGCGACGAATTGGGGAAATGCACACTGAAATGTCGTACTTGTTATTATTTTTATGGTTGTTGCTGTTGTTGCTACTAGAAAATGTACATGCAAATTTTTAAAAACTCTTTTGTTGTTTGTTTTTTTTGTATTTTTTTTTTATTGTTTTTACGATTGGACCGCATCCGTTGCAAAACAGCAACAACAACTATAACATTTGCATAAAATTATTGCGCAAAAAGAACTAAAATGACGTCATAGAAAATGAAAAAAACAATAACAAATCTTATTTATGACATATTTTTTATATATAATTAAATTATTTTACAACTCACTCGAGTCAAGAAAAGTGCTTTTAATATCAAACCAATTAACAGAGCTCAAACTTGACTGTAAATTCCCTATAGGATACATACGCGCACATACACTCAGGTTCATATTGAGCAATCGCAAGCATTGTTTCAAGGATGTAGACACCATAAAAAGCAATACAATATTTAAGTCATAAAAATGCAAACAAATTGCTTTTTTAAGCGTAAGTTAATCAGCAAAAGGCAGTAGGCAACTGGCGCAAATGTAAGGAGGGTGTAAGGGGAGAGGGGTTAGGTCATACGATAAGAGTGTAGTGTAGTGTAGTGGAACTACACACAAACACACAATATTTATGAGTGTGCGCCAATGTAATGTAATGCTTCATATATTAGGCAAATACTGACCATTATATCATAAAGGTCTCTCTTTACATTTCTATGCTTTGTGCAGGGACGTGACTTATGCGATTTATTTCTGATTCAAATTTTTGAAAACAAGTCCATAAACCTTGTCTGGGTCAGAAGCGTACAGTACATAAAAGCTTGACGTCCGCCTCGGTCGGCTGTGAAAACTGAAACCGTAATAATATATATAATATTTTCGTTTCATTTTTATGCATTTTTCTTCATGTATGTGTATTTGTTGTTTGCTTCCTCTATATTACATTTTTTTCTTCTCGTTTTGCCATTAAGAATTTCTTACAAAACATTTGAATGACAGACTGAGTGCTCGCATAAGCAACTTGACCACTCCTCACCCCTTTCTAGTTGTGCGTCTGGTTTTGTTAATTGGATCGTAAAAGTGCTCAGCATAATTATCGCCTTTTATTGTTTATTATTTTTATTGCTAATAACATGTGTGTGCCAAGTCGTAATGTACACTTAAATAATTGCATTCCGTAATTATTATTGTTATTGTTAAGCTTGTTCTTGTTGTTGCTGCGAAATGTTTGCATTTTCCATTTTCCTGCCCCAATGCAAATCCGTGTAAACAACAACAAAAGCCAAAACGCAAACATCGCGCACAGAGGGCAGACACAATTGGGTGGAGGTGGAAGGCCGTACGAGTTCATCGCTCCAAATCAAAGCTATACCTATGCCGGACTGTAACTATCTATATATTTATATGTATAGAGGACTGTATAATCTACGGTGGCCATTGGCCACTGAAAACGGTAGCAGCAGACGCAGCAGCAGCTCACGCATCTTGTCAACATTTTGCGCAATTTTGGATGCAATGCAAATGTAAAATGCAAAAGGAAAATATTCTCAGAAGTGTGGGTACGAGGGTGGTATAAACGGTTTGCGATAGAAGTTTATGTATGTGTGAATAGAGGGAGATTTCAAATCAAATTAAGTTAAAAACAAACTACCAGTAAGAGAAAATAATTTTAAATCGTATTTTCGTATAAGGAAAATGATAAAAGTCTTTCAGTTAAAGTAAAAGGTAAAAGTTAAAGGTAGAATAACATCTTTTTGCCTTAAAAAGGATATTTTTAATTTCCGGGCTTTTCACATAAGATAAAAACTGAAGAATGCAATATAATGATAATTAGGTAAATATTTAAGTTCCTATAGCCAATATCGTAAATATAATTTCAAATCTGGCAACTTATTAAGCTGCCCTCGTGATTGCCACGTTAGTTTGTTTGGCATGCAGCTGATGAGCGGGGTAGCAGCAGCTATTGACACTTGGCCGTATTGCCATGAAGCGCATACCGAGTGCATTCACTTCGCTGCGCGATGATCTTTGGAAGTTACACGGCGGCAGCAGCGGCAACGACGTCATCAGCAGCTACAATACTATGCATTTAAATGGGACAACCTCGCACATATAAATTCATACGCATAAACATATTTGATTTTGATTGAATAAGTTGATTTACCTAATTGAATGCAATTTGCAACAACTTTATTTCCATTTTTTAATATGATAAATGATTGATATTCAATATTAAACATTGTGTGATTTTCTGTCGCGGCTTATGCGGCTTTGATCATTTGTTTGGCATTGTTAGAGCCAGCTATTATAAGTTAAACAGGCTTAGCATAAACCATTGCATTAATTATGTCAGTTAAATGCAAACTCGTTTAGTTATGGTGATGCGATAATGGGACGACGTTGTCGTTAATTAGTAAAACAGTCGATTAACATACGCTTAAGTCGAGCTACTTGGTTTAACTTGTTCACCTAATATACTAGTTTATATAGAATTATGTGGCCATATTTAGATTTCAGATTTTAGGAGTGTGTCTAAATGCAATTCAAATGCATTTCTTTTTCTTATTTGGAAATCTGTTCAAATAGTATTTGTTGTGATTTACAACTTGTGTGCCAGTTTCTCTCGAAACGAAACCGCACACACTCAAATAGAAAAATTAACGATGCTAAACATCCGTTCTGTGTCTGGCTAAAATAAAAATTTGTTAAACAACACGTTTTTTTAAGCTCTTATTTTTTATTTCTCCCCAACCAAATTTAAACAATGCAAATTAATGTCAACAAGCGGCATTTAACATTAAAAGTCAAGCAGTCGCCTAATTACAAAGTTTTAGCATGTTGCACATTAAAAAAAAACACACAAACGGGCAACAAGTGCAGCTATCGGCCAACAACATCAAAAGCGTTGCACATACAGCGGCCAAAAAAGAGATAAAAAATAGAAAAAAATGTCATCGCTCGCTGCAATTAGTCAAATTTGCCTGCCAGCAACAAAAACAGCAACACCAGCAACAAATGATGAATTTCATTATGTGTTTTGCTAACGTGCCGCTGCAACGGCCAAGAGCGCAGCAGCTGCGCAGTCGGCGTCGCTTAAACGGGGGCCGCCCACGTCAGCAGCGCGGCGAGCCTCGAACGTCGATCGTTGAGCAACGAGTGCAATGGACGATGCCGCTGCTGCTGCTGCTGCTGCTACTGCCAACTGAAAACGGCAAACGAAAAGCAACGTACAACGGGCGACAGAGCAGAGGAAACAGTGGAAACAGTGGAAACACATAGCAACAAAAGCGAAACAAAAGTTGAAAAAACTAAAAAAAAAAAATAAAAAAAAAAAAACTAACAACAATACACAATACGGCGAACAGTTGCTTTTGTAAAACAAAATGAAATTGTTACGCGCATTACATGACTGCGCTGTCGACGTCGCTGTCTGATAATAGCAAAAAGCACGAGAAAAAAAAACAAAACTAAAAAAATGCCACTCGTCGACAACAGGCCCAATGACAAAAAGTTTGCGATAGGTCGGTTTTTTTTAGCTTTCGTATAATCAGCACTTGAAAAGTAGCATAGGGTATATTAGGTTTGTCTAAAGATTAAATTTGCCGTAGAAAAAAAGAAGTAAAAAACGGATTGAATAATAAATAGAGAAAATTTAATATAATATATATTTTATTTTTAAATATAGACAGAAAGATAATTCGAAGTATAATGATAAAACTGTTTTATTCAACATAATAATGAAAACAAACAAAAACATATATTTTACAATTACTAATTACTATTATGTAATCTTTACCCATTGTTTTTTTTTTTTCAAAGAAAACTTGACATAAAAATAATCCAAAATTTCTGTACACAGGTGACAGATAGCAAATGTTATTATTTACATGTTAAACAATCAACATCGTTAATAAGATACATTATATACATCATTATCCATAATAATAAACAGTAAATACAGTGATAACAAGATAATGGGAAAGCTTCGCTTTCAGACGTGATTCTAATTTGTAAAGAATTCTTTTTCCCAAAATACCCTATTTTTCATACCAAAAATTTATATTTTAATCAATAATTGGCTAATTCAAATAATTTTTTTATTGGTTAAATTAAAAAATATATAAAACAATAAAAAGAAATAGTTAAAAAAAAACTGATCAAGCCGTCTAAATAATAAATAATTCAATATTAATATTCTAATTTTGCTGGCATACTTTAAAATAAATCGCAATAATTAATTTTGTGCAAGGGTACTTTTGAGTTCAACTACTTTTTGGAACTTGTAAGTTTTGCTTTTGTTTGTATTTTTTTGTTTAAACTGCAGCATTGCTAATTGTTTGCATTTGGCTGCTGCTACTGCAGCTGCCGCTTTTGTTGCTGTTTTTTTTTTTTTTTTTTGTTGGTGCGGCCTGCGGTGCAATTTGCATGTGTCGCGAGTTTATTGACCGCGGCGTGGGCAGTAAAACTATTTATAGATAAGAAAATGTGGCAAGAGTGCCAAGAAATGTTGCGCAAGCAAGCGCGTGACGGATGGAGATGGAGTGTCCAAGTGAGAGAGAGAGAGAGAGTGAGGTAGATAAATAGATAGAGTAAGGTAGCTAGCTGATTGAGTCGGCAATTATTTTGCATTGCCCGGCAACAAGTTGGCGGCGAGCTAAAGAAGCAGATGTTGCTCAGCCAACGCCTGACCCACCGGATGTTGCCGCCGTTGCCAGCCACTCGCTTGCACCCTTCCACTCTCTCTCCCCTTCTCCCACTTTTCCTCTCTCAGCAATCATAGCGCAAATGAAGCAAACATTTTCTGTTAACAACTTAATGCGCTCGATGGCGTCGCCCCGCTGATTATGCGCCTCAATCAACAGTAACAACAACAGCAGCAGCAGCAGCAGCAACAACTTTAGCAACAGCAGCAACATCTACTGCACTTCATAATTTTTGCTATCTGAGCTGCTGTCGCGCTCGCTTTTTATTTCACTTTTAATGCAATTAACTTGGCACTTGTCTGACTATCTGTCTAACTGTCCGTCTGCATGTCTGTCCCCAGACGCTGCTGTCGCCGTCTTTGTCATTGTCGCCGTTGTCGTTTTTAACCTGTGAGCGTTGTGGGTTTTGCCTTCTGCCTTGGCTAGCTTGCTTTATGGCCAGCTAATGCTGTTTTTATCTGTTTTTCTTGGCCAAGATTTATTTTATTGTTATTGGAAAAGCCGCTCTGCAAACACACATATAAACTGAAGTGTGTGTTGAAAGTTTCAATAAAAGTTGGCAGCAGCAGCCGTTGGCAAAGGCAGAACCACCAAAGTGGCTCTAGGAAATGTAGCTAATGTGGATGCCATGTGGATGTTCAGCTCTCAGCTTTGGTCTGTTTGTCTTATTAATACGCCATTAAAGCGTGATTAATGTTGTTTATTTCGCTTGAAGTTATTAGCTAAATGTGTTAATTATGAGCGCCGATTAGTTGAATGTGAACAAAAAACAAAACCTGCTCAAACAAAGATGAGCAATGGAAAGGAGCTTATGATGTGCACACAATTTGTAGATAGAGCATTAGAACAAAAAAATTCTATAGAAAATTCTGAAATAAGAACAGTTATGCGACATATGTATATATAATATATATATAATTTTATTTTTTTTAAAACTCATTTAAATAAAATTATTTTAGAAACTGCAAGTGCCTTTTAATGTAGCCTCCATTCAAAATACATTATTTTACACCCACACGAGCATAAATTTGTGCTCGCATCTTGGCACGTCCTTCAAATGTAACCTTTAACATGTTATTTGCATGGCAATATTTTATTATTTTTGTTGGTTTCACACCAAACATTAAAGCGAAAAAATCAATTAAAATTTGTTTGGTTGCCAATTGTGTTTGGTGGGGGAGGTGTAGTTGATACGGGGAGGGTGCTGCGTTTTTTCATGCTAATAAGCGGTTGGCGGCGATCCGTAAATGGTGTCCATGACAAAAATGCATTAAGCAACAGACGACAAACAGTGAGCGAACAACGAACAGCTGAACAAACGTGTCAAAAATCATTTAAATAACAAATTTTTTTATTGTTAAGAGCATAAACTGCAAACAAGCTTTGTGCGAATATTGTTAGTTTTTTGTTGTTGACGTACTTAAATATTTCCACATTGTTTTTATGAAATATTAAAAAGAATTATAGACTGTTAGGGTCTTGAAAAAAATTTTTTAAACTACAAAAAATTTATTACGACGATCCTAAAGTTATTAATAATAATAAAAATAAAGTATATTTAATTGGAAACTTCCGTTAAAAAAAAATACTATAATGTTTAAAAGTATTTTTTACACAAATTTACTTTTAAATTGTCTTAAATGCACTTTATTTTTTCCAATCATTCCTACATTATTTACCAAACATTTGTCGAGTAATCGAAGAAAAAGCCTCCACAGACTGCATAGTTTACAGTTTACACATTTATGTGCTGAGTGTAGATCTAGCTAGAAAACTTGAACGTTTGAATTCGATTTCCCAAGACTTGCATAGCTAACAAAATTCCATTTGATATCACGACTCGAGCTTTAAGCGACATGTGACACCTACAGTCGAGAGCAAATAACGATTATTTCGCTTGTACTTGAATGCTTGAAAATGGCTAATAACTAATGCTCGATATATATAAACGTGTATATATGTTAAGGGGCAGGGGTACGGTATCTGTAGTCGGCGTCATTGACGATTAGCGCTGCATAATTACAGGCGCTGTGCAGCGCCTGTGACAAATGACAAACGACGACAACTTTTGACTGTAATTTGAACTTAATGAGATTCAATTTAATTAACACACAGACAAATGCCAGACTCTTTCTGTGTTTATGTGTGTGTGAATGTCTGTTGCTTGTAATTAACACCTTTGCGCACATACACCTAGATATATAAGCTTATATACATCTTTGCCTGGGGCACCGCCTGCGTCTCGTCGCGTTGCATGTTTTTGCATAATTTGTCGCGCGTCACGCATTAATTTTTAAACTACTGCGTTGACCCTCGCACCCACAACCAACACTGGTTTTAACCTGTGTAGGTCAATGTCAGCCAAATGTCGCACAGTGTTAATTTAGACATTTGGGCCAACTTTATTGGCCAAAGCTGTGATTGACGACTGTTCGCATTTATGTGCAATACTCTAGAAAACATAGGCAAGCACACGCAGACGCGTACAATTGGCCACAAAATGTTTACGACGGTCCCAAAGTGCCGGCCAACTTGTTGCCAATCTATTGGCCGTATCTGCACAGCCACACTTAACTGCGGCTCGAACACTGTTTGGCCTATAAAAAGCCAGCTGCTGCTTGCTGGCCGCTTCACTCTGTGGCTATCTTCCTTGCCATCGCCTCTTGGCCATATGTGTAAGCTTTAAGCATTTGTCAAATTGATTGCGAAATAAATTGCTTGTTGTATTTGGCCGACTGTTGTTGCTGATGCCATTGTGCTTTGGCCAAAAATGAAGACTCCATTGCATTGTGTAAAAAAGATGATGCATGTGCAGCCTTAGCGCTGTCTCTCACTTATCTGCATCATTTACTCCTAAATTATAGACTTTACATAGGTGTCGTTGTCTCTGCACATTCTTCTCTCTACAAATTGTGGGCGTCTCTTAAAGAAATCGGTGTTAGTTGCATTTCGATGTGCTTACAGTTAGTTATCTATGTGGGGTGTGTTGTGGGCTTTTGAAAATGTGTATATATATTTTTAATATATTGGGAATACAAAATAATTAAATACTTTTACTTTTTCTACGAAAAATGATTTCCTTAATTCAGTAAAATTTATAGGCACAGACAGAACTATCACTATTTCATTTTATTATTAGTAGTTTTTCTTTATTTTCTGCAACTAACTAATTATCTTTATCTACTTTTTTTTATTTTACAGGTATGTACAGTTCTTACACACATTTCCTATATGTATGAATGAGTCATTAACCACAGTGAATGCAATCGTGAGTATTCGCACAGAAACCGCAAATGCTATCAAAGTCTGATATGTATATATATATATGTACATATATTATAGATGATTTACCTTGATGTGTATAAATATAGCCTGGTTTGGCTTTTGTCTCTGATGTTGTTGTTGTTTGTGTTACCCCCACATTGACTTCTGCTGTTGTCTGGCATCGCATCTGTGGCAATTTGCATAATAAGCGCACAGCTGTTAATTAATAACGGTAACGGGTCAGCTGGCAATAAAACAACAGCAACAATAAGCATTCGGCACAACATCAAAAGCTGCTGATTAAAGCCCCAAACGACTTAATATCAAAATCAAAAATCGAAAACAAAATCAAAATCTGAAAAGCGAATCACAGCACATATATTTGAGTTATATGACATCTATAAATTTTAGGCTTACAACTCTTTAGACCTGGCCCAAGCACAACTGGGTTGCCAGGTAGATAGATAGATAGGTAGGTATGCTATCTAACTGCCTGATAGCCAGCCGAGCATTGTGTGTGATCAATTTGTTGAGCTATCTCGTTTGAGATCTATTTTTTTTTTTTGGGTGGGCGTTGTTTTATATTAACGCGCCGAGGGCATTTCCGCTATTCGAGCGATCAAGCAATTTGCGCTTTGCATAACATTTCGTATGCCCTGTAAATATAGAATATGGCAAAAAGGGTATTTTATTATTATTGTTAGTATGTAGTCAAGTAAATGACAAACGGGACCATTTAAGAAACTTAAAAATTAATTTTTGATTGGGATCATAAAAGCTTTAATTTAAAATATGTAGGAACTCGAAATCCATAATGTAGTATTGTATGTTTATTTGGTTACTCTACCCATGCCTCCTTCAAATAAACATAAAAAGTAAAACGTAAATTAATAAATATAAACCTGTCCAGCAAATGCAACATAGTGTTTCTGCAGTCGATAACACTTTGCGTACTTAACTTTTTTCGCTTGTCTGTTTCGCTTCTTAAGGCAACTGCTAAATCAATTAAGAAATCATAGACACGACCACGCCCCCTCTGCCATCAATTGATGTATTTTACATGGGCAATAAAACTGAAACGCCGACGCGCAGTCGCGTCTCGCTGAGACTTGCAATTTTCGAGTTTGCGGCGCCACCAACGCAGCGCTGTAAAGTTGCAACCGTTGCAAAAAAAGAAAAAATAAAAATAAACTTCGGACATTTTGCAATTGCACAGACAATACAAGCACACTTTGAAGGCATTTCATTTGCGTTTCTTGAGCTGTTGCAAGTGGGTACAAAGTAGTCTGAATGAAGTTTTTGATCAGCAGCGCTTTGGGGAGTGCCCGATGCTGCTGCAACATGTTGCTGCTGCTGCATTAGCTGGTAAAATTGATTTGTTGTGGCAATAAAAGCCAACGTTCAATCAAGCGTGCGCCAACAATCTACCTGGCAGATCTACAGCTAACTCTCTCGCAAACTCTTCACGTGCAACAGCTGTGGCAAGCAGATAAAAATATATATGTATGTGTTGCACAACATTGTGTGCAGCGCGTTGCAACAGGGATTTGCACTTAAAATTCTACATAAACAATTTCTCGTTTACCAATAAATAGTTGACCAAAATATGGTTGCTGCCCCCAACATGTTGCTGCAACACACACTGCCTGAAAATGTGCATCCAATTGCTCAGCGTGTGTCATAATTGTTGCGCTCTCACTCACACTCTCCCTAGCTATTTTGAGTAGAGTACGTACGTGCCAAGCGGCACAGAAATCGTCGCCAACGCCAATTGCAACAACAACAACATGCGCTCAGCTAGCGCCGCTGCCGCTGCCGGCGGCGTTGCTGCTGGCGTCGGCTGTTGTCGTTTGGCCGCCATCGCAATCTAATGTCAGATAGTTTTGCGGTCGCTAACCCGCCTAGCTGCCGCGTTTGTTGCATGTATATGTGTGTGTGTGTGGAAATGTGAAAAATAGAAATAGCACAGCGCGACAAACACATACACACATGCACACAAACACACACACAATTTGCAATTAGTTTGTGCGCTGATGATGAATGCAAATTAGAAAGAAGAAAAATATATGCATATATAGAAAGAAAGAACAAGCAGTTAATGGACTTGCAACGACATTGAAATACACTACACTCCTGATCTGAAAGTAGATTTTAGGCAGATATTTAAAAATGTTTTTGAGTTTATTCTAATATTAAAATTACATAGATGTAAAAAAGAACAATTAAAATAATGATTAGTTTACACATCTCCGACTTATACTCATGAAGTTTTTGAAACTTTACTTTACAAATTTGAAATTTAGAAGATCGTTAAAAACAATGGAGAATTAAAACAAATAAATACTTAATTGAAATTATTTAAAACAATTCGTTTATAATTATAACAGCTCTTTGAATTGTTTTAATATGCTAATAATATTTTTATTACAAAATGTATATAGATTAGACTATATTACAATTAAAAATAGTATTTTAAAAAAGCTCATTAATGCAAGCTCAACAGGCAAAAAAAATTCAGATAGAATCTAAGTTAATCGACTCTTTTTAGTAAAGGGCATTAACACCTAGCTTACAGCTGTAAGAGATACTCTTACTTAAGCATAATCTGCCATTTGGTTGAGCTTAAGCTGAGCCCGAGCGACAAAACACGGCAAATGTTGATAATCTTTCAGTTGCAAGAATGATTCTTTTTAAATGTATACATATGTATGTGTTTGTATGTGTATGTATATGCCACGTAACCATAAAACGCCAACATTTGTTGACATCTGCCACACGCTGTCCCCACTGTCCAGCTGCCGCTGTTGCTGCCCGCTTTGGTTGTCAATCAAGCTTCAGCTGCGTCGTTCCGTTCGTCGTCTACAATTATCCATTCTAATGACAAGCGTAATGCAATGTTTGTTTATAAGCTGAAAAGAAACAGAATAAAAAAAGATGTCTGCCACATGTTTTACTTTGACAAGATGCCAACTCAAATGCGTGGAAACATATGCAGAAGTCGCCCGGCAACCTGCACCCTGCCCTCCGAAAAAAGAGCCAAAGCACTTAAATACATACTAAAAATGTAATTCAAAAAAATAAAAATACTAAAGCCCAAAAGATGTCAGGCCAGAAATTTTGCTTATTGCCTAATGCTTGGGCCAGTTTTTGTTGCTGTTTGTGTTGGTTGTTGTTGGTGGATTTGCTGATTTTTTGTTGTTGTTTTTACTTAGTAATTATTGCGACTGCGGCGAGTTGGCATTCTACAAAAGTTTGTCTGCTCGCCTCGAGTGTGTGTGGGCAACATTGTTGCTGTGAAAATGCTTAAAATGCCAACCCAGAGTGCCATAAAAATGGCAGAGCAACAACAAACCAACAGCAACCTACAACAACTAATGAAACTGAAACTGTGAGAGACTCTGTGCGCGAAACACTTTTGCTTTCAGCTGCTCAGCAGCAGCACTAAATTTTTATTACTTTCGTTCGTTGTCGTCGTCGTTGTTGTTGTAGTGGCTGTGGCTGTTGTTGGACTGCCTACACTAACCTATGACAATAATTAGCAGCAAAAGCAAAACAACAACAGACAACAGCCGAACACCAATGCAAAGCACATGTCACTTTTTCACGCTTATTTCATTCTAGTCTTGTTGTTGTCAGCGAATTGAATGCGTCGCAATTAGCCAAAAGCTTTTGCCGCTCTGCCATTTTGCCAATGCCCATTCCCATTCCCACTCTCACTCTCAATCTTACACTCTGGGTGCATAGAGCGTTTTTCAAGGCCAGCCAAAAAGTAGACAATGCTTTTAGTTTAATTAACTATAGATACATTTTCCATATCACAATCTCTCATAACTTTGTCAAAACTGAACCGATTTTTGGCATTTTTGTTATTATTTCTGCTGCAGATTAATTTTACATTTAAAATAAATGCATTGAAAATTAAATTTTTTTGAATTTTTTTTTTTTAGAAAAAGCATGTTGTCCCTCCTTACCAATTTTTACGAAATTTTTGACATGTAAAGTTGACGGATCCATAGCTGTCATATTTTAAACTCCCAAAACATTGCCAAAAGTGAATCGATTTTCATGTTTGATGGCATTTTAGTTAAAAATTGTCCTATAAATTGATTTTGCATTTCAAATTATTTGGTAAAAATTATGTACATTGCATTAATGCCATATATTGAAAATCAAAGTTTCTTATATCATGTTTTTAGTAATAAACTTTGTATCATGAGCATATATTGATCGTAAACCAACAAAAACTTGAGTCACTCAATCGCTGAAAAGCGTTTGCACTCTATATTTATTAATGCGTTAGTTAGTTCAGTTGGCAGCAGTTTAAAGAGTTGGCAACATTTGCACGTTGTTGGCCAAGTCAATGGCTTGTTTGACTTTGCAATGCAGACAAATTTACTTATGTACATAAATGCACAGCTGCCAATTGGCTAGACAATTTCTATTAAAGGCAGTCGATCAAATTGACTATCTCTTACTCCAACCCTACTCTTGGCTGCTGCTGCTGCTGTTGCTGTTTGGTTGTGCAATTGGCCCCCGGGGGGTCAACACCGGCCATTTGTGGCACGTTAACGGTACACAGGCTGCACAACACCCACAATTGATTATGGCCAACAACTTGGCGGCTCAGTTTTGTGCAGTTGCAACTGTATTCATAATATTTTAGCCAAGAGCGAAGTGTGGCCCACATGTTGCGCCAATTAATAATTGCATCTATCAGATAAGAAACGCTTATTGCAGCTGCTTATCGCGCGTGCCGACGTCGACGTCGCTGCCGCTGACGCTGCCGCCGTTTGCTGCAGGCCAGCAAATTGTTCAACGCCCCATTTTATGGTGAACTCAACAATTGCAGAGCAACAACTCAATTAAATGCTTCAACTGCAACACCAACACCAACAGTTGCTGCTGCTGGTCATGATCGTGTTTTATCGATTGCTGCCAATCGTCGCCAACTGCCGCCCATTTCCTTGACTCGAAGTTGCCAGAAGTTTTGTCACGTTTCCACAGAAACGTTTTTCACCCTTTCCACCCTCTCTACCCCTGGGCACTGGGCAACTGTTCATGTGCTGTGGCACGAATTGCAGTTGCAAAAATTTCATTTTCATTATTTTTGCTTTTTTCTAACATAAAAAAGGTGCCTAAAAATAACATTTAAAAACTTGGCAAGGCAACCAGAAACAACAACAGGGAGAAACCCGCGCAGTCTGCTGCAAACTTCCACTTCAATCGGCTTGTGTGACTTGTGAGTGTGAGTTTGAATAAGCATGTGAGTGAGTGAATGCTTGTTTGCTGCCTTTTATTCATTCATAAACAAGCGCCTGTCGCAAGCACCCTGTAAGCACTATACAAATGAGTTTTTTAAATGCTTAGCTAAGATAAATTAGAAATTAAAATGACATTGCTTTGGTAAATATATTTTATGCATTACCCAACTTAAATAAATTTTATATTATTATATATTATTATTATTTTATATGAACATATATTATAATTATTTAAAATAGATGCTGTATATTATAAAGACTTCCGATATTTGTGATGTTAGAGTGTAATAGGTTTTATATTTACTAAATACTATTGGTAATTAATACTCAATATCAGCTGCTTTCTTTACCAAAGGGTATCTCATCGTCCATCAAGCCTTAACAGCTGTTTTAGATGCTGTTAATGTTTTTGCGGCGACGTTGCTTTGGCAACTGCCTTCGTCTCCAGCTCCGACTTCGTCGCCTTCTTCAGGTCCGTTGCAGAGCTCATTTCTGGCAACGATTATGCTGATATTTGAAGTGCCTTTGATGCGCATTTCGTTTTTGGCTGTTTCCAAAAATGTATTTTAAAACTGGCAACCCGACAGTTGGACAGTCGGACAGTTCGACGGCAGCGACGCCGCCTATTGATTTTTACGAGGCAAAGGTAAAGTTCGTTGAACCAGCTCTTGGCCAAGTGTGGGCAAACTACCTGATGGGCAGGCAGGCATTTGGGCATTCGGGCAGCCTGCACAAATTTTTGACCATTAATTTTGGCATGGGGAGAGCTTCAAGTTAACACCAATTAGTCGCATCCTCTCTCTCGCTGGACTCGGCGCACAAACATTTGCATTTCAAGTTGGGTTCTTATTTGATTGCCAAATAAATATTTTACGTTTAAACAAAATTTCGTTTTATTCGCATTATTTTTAACTGACAGTTAAATCAACTAGCTAACTTGAAAGTGTCATTGACCAGCTAAAAATAATATTAAAGAGCTTTAACCGTGTTGGCTTTGACTTTGGCCCAAACGTTTTTCATGTGTCTATTGACGTTTTCCTTGCTGTTTAACTTGTTTGACATGGGTCAACGTGGGCGTCTAAATTCAACCATTCAGCTGACACGTTTGTGTCTGTGCCTCTGTCTGGCGCTCTCTCTCCCTCTCTATTGTAGGTGGATGGGTGTGTGTGTGTGTGTCCTGGGGCCAGTCCATTATGTTGGCTTATTTGTTTTAATATTCGCTGCTCGTTGTCTCCGCTAGTTTGGCCAAGTCCTTTGCATATCCCGCCGGCTTATCTTTAACAGCACATTAAAGGATTTCAGCTCTCGTAGCCGTCGGCTCTTTCGGGACATTTTCGCAACATTCGACTTTTGTCTGCTGTTGTCTAAGTAAGTTGTCGGCTGTTTTGACGGCTTATCGGGCACATTGGCTTTGGCTTTAAGTCTTTGGAAGACAAAACCGAGAATACGTTAAAGCAAATATTTCCGCTCGGACTGCGGTTGAGCACGTGCCGACTTTTTATACTCGTTCACGAAGTAAATGTACTGTATATTAGATTTGTTTTTCCGTTTTTGTGTTCGTCTATATGAACGTAATTTTTTTCGCCGTTATTGGAAACTTGATATTTGAAGTATATAATTTAACCTATTTATCTCCCCCAGTTTTAAAGCTAATTGAATTTTTCTGCCAGATTCAGTATTTTTCGCTTATTTTAAGCTTTTATTATACTGCGAACGAGTATTGCGCAGTCGGTTACAGCCGACTGCAACGTTCTTACTTGATTAAATTTCCTGTCCACACAATTTTGAGGATAGCCTTGTTTGTCTCAAGGCCAAGGACGAGAAAATCGATGCGTTTAAGATATTATATGATATGATATGATATGCTTTAAGATTCGTCCGGCCACTTGTAGCAGCTATCAACCGCTCCTCCTCTAGTTGATTAAACCAATCCATCAACTTGCGCCACAGTCAGTGTGCAATTCAATCAAATTTTTTGCGCCACGACATGCATAAAAACAATTGTGTAGCTTCAAGTTTGTGCGACTGGAGACTCCTGGCGCAACCTTTTAGCCCAGCACTTCAGCTTGGCCTCACACCTAATGCGCACTTCACTTGATGTCCTGGACACGCCCCAATTGTGTTTTTGGCATTGTCTAACGCATTGTCGCTGACAGCATCTCAACAGACGACGACGTCGACGACGTTGAGAACAACGATGCGGCAGACACTTGTCTCGGTCCTGGCGACCTCGGCTTGAATATTTTAATGTGCTGCTCTAGAGTCCTGTGTCGTTTGTGTTAATGTCACTTGGTAAACTTGGCAAAGTTTTCGCTGCAGCAACGCAAGCAAATGCTGCTCCAACTGCTCCCGCGCTTTGCTCCTTGTCGTCCTGCTCGTTATCTATCGCCGGCAAACGACAGGCGGCAGCATTGATTTAATGACGTTGACGCGACTCCTTTGACTCCAACTGCTGCAGCAACCACCTGCCCCAACTGCCGTTGCTGCTGCTGCTGCTGATCTGCTTTGCTACGCTTTATGCTTTATTTATTGATTTAAGTTTGCAATTTCTTTGGCATATCCTTTTCCATTCTTCTTTTATTTGGCGCACTTAACGTTTTGCGCCGCGCGCATCCTTTTCAATTCTTGTGGCAGCGAGCGTTCGCTTTTATTTGTGCAGCGCTTGCAAAATTTATGCGCTGCTTGCCTGCCTTTGCCATCGCCTCCTTGTGGCTGGCTTTGTCTAAGCATCTTTTAAATAAATAACCAAAAATAAAAATAAAAAAAATGCGAATAATGTGAAAAAAATAAAATCAAGTCAAATAAAGCGCCTCGCGGTGCATTGAACCCGACAGCCATTCCCGAATCCTCGTGCGTTACTTTTATTATTGTATTGCCTTTTATTGGTTTTTGATTTGTCTTTACTTTCCTTTTTGTCCCCTTTTTTTTGCGCCCGCCTGATTTATTTATTTTTTGTGTTTTTGCCAATCTTCTTCATTACCAATAAGTCGCTTAGCTTGAAATGTAATGCGAGCGAGTCCTTGACGGCGAAATTAATTATCGACGAGTGCTGCTCCCACTGACGACGGCACGCCCCTCGAACCCTGCTCGAGTTCCTGCTCGTCTCCACACTTTCCCCGAACGTTGTTGAAAGCGCACATGTTACGCCCCTTGCTTGTTTTTTGTCTGCTTTGAAGTTTTTTATTATTTTTTTCTTTTCTTTTGCTAACATATTTTATTTGTTTCTCACGACTGCATTTGCTTCGTGCGTGTGTATGTCTAATGAAATTATTTACAATGATAACTCAGCCAGCCAACAGGCAATATGCAGGCTCCTCTTGTCTGCCTGGCCCCCTCGCCGCTCCTCATGCAACATTTCCAGCAGCCACTCAATGGCCGCAGCCGACACAGGTTCAAGATTCGTCCTTCAGCCACAATTTGCTGGCGAAGTTGCTCCAACTGCAATTTAATTACATCTATGGTTGCTTATGGTATTTGTATGTGTGTCTGTGTTTGTGTGCCTGTATGTGTGTGCCTGTGTGTGGTTGCCACAAATGTAACCCGAGCAACAAAAACAACAAATTTAACCATTTACCAACTAGCTGCATTAGGTTTCATGAGGACCATCCAAGAGTTATATATTTGTATGAGTAAAGTAAAACCTGCCTATGTTGACCAGAAAATACCTACGACATTTTATAAGAAAAGAAATTTGTTGCATTGGAAGGACTTTAAGAATATATTACAATGTATTTCAAGCGATATTTTGAATTATTTTTATCGGATTATTCTTTCGCGTTTGTCATATAGCTAAAGTATTTTCTTTCTAAATTAACTAAACACAAATATATGTTGATAATTACATTTTTTAATGCAATTTGCATATTTCTGTGTTTTGAAAAACTTATTATTTATTCGTCTTAGCAGTTGTTTACTGTAGTTATGCATATATATGTGTAGCTTTTCAGTCGAGCAGGCTTTTCAAAGGGATTTCTATTATATTTGTGTACATATAACTGATATATACATATATAATGTTCATTAGTTTCAGATCATGAATTTCAATTTATAATTTGACCGGCTGGTTACCTCTACTTAAAAGACAATTGTAGACTGTTTGCTCAACTTTAAACAGCTCTTAAGGGCAGCATTAAAATTTAGCTTAAAGCCAACAGAAAACTTGATAACAAAAGGAAAACGAGCAGAAGCAGCAGCAAGTGGGATGCTGGTCAGGAATCCTGGGGCGGTGTCCTCGTCCTCGTGAAGCATGTGCTTTAAATCATTTTCATTTTCAACAGCTGCTGCTTTTGCCGGTTGTTGGCTGCTCCTCCTTTTGCTTGCTTTTGGCCGTGGTCATTGTCCTGCGCTGATTTCGCGCTGCCAGTGGACACTTATCGCACCTTGTTTAGTCAGTTAAACTGTCAGCCAGACGCCAAGTATTTTGTTTTTTCGGGTGCACCAATACCGCTCCCCTCGCTTGATTAATTGCAATTTGTGCGGCACTTACTGAAAGTTGCGTTGCAAGTGTGGCGAGCAGCGTTTGAGGGTGTCGCTAATTATTAATGTAAATGTTTTCACTTGAAAAGAAGAACATTTGTTGAGTTCCATGACAGGGCGTGGCTGTCTGGACACGCTTTGCATAGCCGTTAAAAAGGCGCTTAATAAGCGGTACCAAAAAAAAAGTGAATATTTTTATAAAAACATGTGTGTTTGTGTGGGCGTGGTTGTCTGCGAGCTGTCATTATCCTGCTGACTCACATGCGAGCGCAAACCTTAATTAGAAATGCTAATCAGAACGCGAACGCGGCAAAGCCACTTAGCGACATTGCGTATACGCCATGTCTGACACCTTTTGGTGAGAGCATTGTCTTCTTTGGCAGCGTTTTGTCGATTAGTGGTCTCATATGTGTGTAGGTGTGTGGGTGTGTGTGTGTGTGTGTGTGTGTGTGTGTGTGTGTGTGTGTGTGTGTGTGTGTGCACCCGGTTATTGCCTTTCTAGTTAGCTGCTGTTGCTGCGCTGCTTTGACTTTTATTGGCCTCTTTAAAATGTCTTCAAGTGCACTGGCTTCAGTTTCGGGCTTTGTGCTTTCGTTCGAGAGAGGGTCGATTTTTTAATGTCGTGTTTATTTTGAGACATTTTCATTATGTGGTGTGCGTGTTTGTTGTCTGTCTACATTCAGCTTATTATCGTTATTTTAATTATATTTTACTTTTTACGCACCACATTTTGAACTTTTGGCCTTAACTCTGAAATGTGTCTGAAATGTGGCTGCAAAGTTGCAGCCGAAAAATAATTTAAATGCACTTCATACACAATGCCACAAGTTTAACAGCAACTTGAACTTTGCGCCACACACCCCACCCTCTGTTTTGCCGTTGGTTTTCTTAATCAAACTTTTGCCATGAAGTTTTCCACGTTTCCGAGTGCAACTTGACGCCCATTTTGGCCATTGTATTCCAGGCATTCGAGGTTAGAATTGTATATATATATATATATTCTTTTATTTTGTATGCCCGTGTAATTAAAATGCAGACAGCCATTTGCCATTTCAATTTTATTTTGCTTTCCGCTTGGCTTTGCTTTCTTTTCGTCTCTCTTTTTTTCGTTCTGCTTTTGCAATTATAAAGATATGCTCAAAAGTTGATAGTAAAAGAAAAACCAAAAAATGAGGGCAGCAAAAAGTGTAATTTGCTTCAACTGCTGCACCCCACTCTCCAGGGACGGGGACTGGCCAGTCGCGACCAATTAGTTAACTGCAACAAAAAATAGTGCAACAAGCGCAGAATTCTTCAGCATTTCTTTCTTTTTTTGTACCTTATCAGAGCGTGTGACAAAGCCAAATGCGAACTGCCGCGCCTATTGACAGCTTATCAGCTGAGAACCGCAATGCAAGCAGAACGCTTATTAGTGCGTTGTGTGTGTAAAGTTCATTGATCCGCAACGGTGATAAGATCTAGGCAGCTGCTAGGCACAATATATTTATATATAGAAGTATGTGCCCGTATACAAAAATAGTCTAGTTTATCACTCATACGCACCGTGTGCTCGTTCAGGGCTGATAAGCGCGTGCAGGGCACAGAAATAACCATAGTTACAGAACAATAACACACATTGTAACTGCACAGACGCAACACACACACACACACACACACACACACATACATGCATACACTCGCACTTACATATGTCTAAGCGCTAAATCGACTGGGTATTAACTTAAGTGGAAGAAATTACACCCAGAGAGCATACAATTACATGCTTGTGTGTGTGTGTGTGCTTGTCTCTCTGCTTGCCAGCCAAATGGCTTACAGTTCGTTTAGTTGGCCTGGTAATATGCCAGGGCTTAAGTTCCAATCAAAGCAATCTACTGTAACATCATAAAACGCATGCAACTGCGACTGCTCGCGCCAAAAAAAAAATCTGAGAGAAAAGAAGGAAAAATACTAAAATAGAAAAATAATTAAACAATTAACTTTTATGAGTGCTGCGCAATTTGCAGCACTTTTTAGCTGCATAGAAATTGGCCATAATAAAACTATTAACGCCGTCAAATGCATTTAAATAGCTTGCTTAAACTCAGGAGGCGTGGCAGCTAGTGTATACATACACATTTGAAATATATACAATAAAAATGATTGCCTTAAGGGCCGTTTTTTAGAAAACAGCATATTTTAAATACAAAATGGCTGCTGTCCGCGGGCCAGTTCAATAAACTCGAAGACGCCAAATTTGCAGAGCATACTTACGGGCGCCAGCTAAAAGCCAGAAAAAATGTGCTTCCAGATTGCATTTAGTTTTTGTTGGAATGGCGGCTTTTAGCATTTTGCCATTGGCATTGGCATTGGCTTTGCCAATAAAAGGCCATTATGCTATAGAACATTGAACGCACGATAAATAAAGCAGACTAGCCAAGCAACAACAACAACAACTTAAAAGGGCAAATACAATTTATTTGCAAATTGATATTTAAGGGTCAGGCCAAGCTAAAAGCGAAGTCAGCGCATAAATAAATGATAGAAGGAGATACTGAATACCCGACAAAAACAACAATAAAATGAAGCTAATGGCTGAATGCACAAAATGTCATTTAAAAACTCAAAAGCAGCAAAAGAGACGAAAACGAGAAGGGCAAATTTTATATTTAAGGTACCGAAGATAAAATACGCCTGTTGATATAGTCCAAAGAAAAAAGAAAATTTGAAAAAATTATTCTTAATATAATTGCACTATTTAAACTGACAGCTTAGACAAGCAATCATCATGGACCCAACATCTATTATATATATATTTTATGTATTCGCAGATGTCTCCTTCAATATGTAAAATATATCTTGACATTTCCATAGTAGCCTCTGCAAGCGCGTATAAAATTGAATTAAGAGCGACTGAAAGTGAAATTTTTGGCCCTGACATGCCAAAGGACATTGAACACAGATTATAAGTATTACATTTAACTGGCGTATGTCCAATATGAAAATTTCTATTGAATTTTCAATGAAGTTTTTCATTTTCTTGACTTTTAACAGTTCAGTGAACCAAAGCAACTTGTGTGCCTCTAGAGGCAGCTTTATCAAAAATTTGCACACCGCCTAATGAAGTTATAACGCAGACAAAAAGATACGCGTATCTGATATGCGTTTTCTCTTTTTCATTTTCCGCTTGTTTTCATTTTGCAATTGTGTCGCGCATTTGAATTAAGTGCAAATGACACGAGTTGGTTTGCCGTATGCGGCAGGTGGGGCGCATGCAGCAAGCGACACGCTTTTAAGCCACTTCGAGTAGCGCTTAACTCTCAATGCGACTCCTGCCCCACCGAGGTGTTTTCGTTGCCCCAAAAGTAAAGTCTGTTTCCGTCTGGCATTGGTCTGGTATCTGTTTTGGTCGGTTGCCTCGTTGCCTGCCGGTCTGCTTTGGCACTCCTTTTGCGTGTTTTTCATTGTCTGTCTGCTGCTGCTTTTTTCCTGAATTTATTGAAATGTTTGTTTGTCTGCAGCGCTGCTGTTCTTGGTTGCATTGTTACGTCCCGTGGCACAGCTGCGCCCTGTGTTCTCCCATCCCTCCCCGTGTCCTGTGTAAGAGTGTGTCCCTATGCAGGCTTCTTTCCTTTCATTTTTGCTATTGTATTGCCCCACGCTGCGTTTGTTGTCGCAAAATATTATTACTCCATTTCATTTATAAGAGTGCCCCGCCTGCTAGTTCCTTATCCCCGTCCGCACCCGCCCGCCAAATCCCTACCCAACTCCCAGACAGAGTCCTGCCTCTATTTGTACAAGCTCTGACAATGTTTTATTTTGCTTTTATACTCAGTAGATATAGTAAACTGTGAAATGAGTGTATTATATTAGAGCTTGTAAGAGATCGATGAAGGTAATACAAAAATTAAACTTGTACGAAGACTAAAACTTCAACTCCGTCTTCAAATCCCTTTAAAGATTGTTGATTAAAAGGGAGATTTCAAAATCTATGACAATAATTGATAAAAAATATATAAAGTCTCAATCCAACTACAGGGTATGGCCTTAATGTTCACACCAACTTTCAATCGTGTCCGTTTGCTTTTCAAGATTATTGTGGTGCAGTCACAGATGCAGTTGCTCTGTTGGTTGGGAATTCCTGGCCAGAAGTTGGGGCTTGGCATGTTTGCAATTCCATTTCATTGTCATTGTCATACGGCGTTCGCTTGTTTCTGGCTTGTCAGTGGCTTTGAATGCTGCCAGTTAATCTGCTGCAGTCCAAAAGGCGCAGCTGAGCTAGCTCTAAGCACAAACAACACAAACAGTTAGTTGGCATCTCTCTTAGCTGCCGCAATATTAAAAGTCATTTGAGGCAGTCGCGTATCTGGCGCAGCCACTTGGGCAAATTAAGCTGAGCCTGGCCACGCCCACAGCACCTTGAGTGGCATTTTGTAATTCATTTTGTTGCAGCTTTCTTTCTTTTGTATTTTGTCTTTTGTTTTTGTTGCTGTCGCCCACTCGTAAGCGTTTCATTTGGTGCCCCACCTCCTGCTGCTGCTACGCCTCCTTTTCCTCGTTTTCAGCTGGCTGGCAATACAATTTTTCAATTTCCACAAATGACAATCGTCAATTGACGTTGATAGTTTTTCCGGGTTTTGTCTCTCAGTCAGGCAGCATGCTTATAATAAAATCGTTTGACATCAAATGCGATCGAAGAGGACGCCCACAGTAATAGAAACTGCGTCACGTAGGCCGCGAATCCCAACACACACATCAATTGTGGATTAATGAGGCGTTGCACAGTGTCGCATAAATTAGGCAACGAAATTTATATCGCAGTTCAGCCAGTGAAAAAAGCCAACTAAAATATTTAATTGCAGTTAAAGGGGCCAAAAGCGAATTTCGTGTTTGTTTACTGTCTGCACAAGCACAACAAAAGTTGATATATGTATATGTGTGTATACTGTAAATACAACAAGTACAAAACAAATAATGATATATATATATAAGTTGCTTTATTGGCTTTTTAATTAAGCTCAAAGAAAGAAAATCCTTGAAGGCAGCAACAATGGGGACTCTAATAAAGTGAGAACTTAAGATACAATTAGAGAAATTTTAAACAGTACAGTCCTAAAATTAAATATTTCATATATTTAATTTCAAATTCAGATTGTTTTAATTTAATAAAGCAACGAAATTAAAAACTTTTCAGCTACGTGCATTTTATTTCAAGCAAAATATTTGATAAAAATGAAATAAAATAAAATTAAAAAATATTTCCACATATTTTTGTTAAATACATAATATTAATCTGCATTTTAATTTAATTAAAATCCAAATAGGAATTTTGATGTGAAATATTTAACAACTTATGAAATTGCATTTAAATGCTTTTCTGATTTTATTTATGAGAAATGTTCATACAAATAACAAATAACAATGAATGCTCGTAACTGCCAGAGTGGTATTTGAATTTGGCATTCAACTCAACTCTCTGTCTCTCACTCTCCCTCTCTTTCTATTTAGTCTGAATAGTGGCGCCATTGAGCTGAAGTAAATGCTTGAAATTTCGTTCTCAAATATTTATGGCCATCAAATGGGCCACAGAAAGTAACCGTTTTTAATGGATTTCAGCAACTTTTGAGACACTTTTCCGGTACACTCCCCTGCAGCTCAGACCATTGAAATGCAATTTAATTTAATGTGTTTATGAAAATCGTAGCACTTGGCAACGAGAATTGAATTGCCATTGTCTTTTTGGTGGATGGGGGAGGTAAAGAGAGTGTAGGGTGTGGCACATGTTATCCTCTCGTAAGTGCACAAAAAAAAAAAGAATTTAATGCCTCGACTTTGATTTGTGGCAGCCGAATTACGAGTTGTCAAGTTAGTTGTTGGGGCAACTTCAAGACCCTTTAATAGCATGTGAATATTTATGGTCAAAGGGAAATG
>SCDS01000108.1:9043-29883 GCA_004149465.1 Drosophila nigromelanica | reverse complement strand
GCTGGCTGAGCTGATTTATGTGTAGCTGCTATTGGCCAAGGAAATGACAACTGAATGGCTTCATTAGCGCCAGTTGTTGTTGTTTTTGGCCACGCAGACAACTTAGCCAAGCTAATGCAGGAGTTTATTGCACTTCGACTTTTGACTTTATTTTTTGGGCAACGCTTTTTGCATGTGCGCTAAAGTTTCTTGCACTTGACAAACTTGGCAATAAAAAGCTCAAAAACAAGACTTACAACAGCTGTAAATATATTTTTATAAATTATAAAGGGACATTTTGTGGCTCTTGTTGGCTGTCTTGTGGCATTTGCAACAAGTTGTGGTACTTGATCATTTGGGCAGCCAAATTAACAAATTGTCACGTAGCAAAGGAATGTTTAAATGGGAATAACGTTAGCAGCTGTTGTATATATATAATATATATATATATATATATTGGGATAGATTTAGCTATTGTCTGAAATTGATGGCATGTCTTTGGCAGTGGCTTGGCTTCAGCTCTAGTTGATTTTATATGTATTGCTTGTAACCCTAGACACGCAATTGTTTTGGGCAGCCACAACCCCTACGCAACCCCTACACCCGCACACACCCCCGCACTCAATCAACTCAATTGCTGCTTGAGCGCCTGCCATGTAACAACAACATTTTCCTTTGTTTAATGAGTGAAATTTGCGCTTCATATCGCTTACTGGGCAACAGACACGCCCCCGTCCACACCCACGCCCACTTCAGCGTGGCCAAAAATTAATGCAAACATTGATTAATCGAGTTTAATGCCAGCTCGCGTTGATTTTATTGTTGTATGAGAATTTATGAGACAAGCAGCTTTTGGGTTAAGGGTAGGTGGAGGGGGCACCTTGTGCAAATATTAATTTGCTGATTGTTTTGTTTTCGCCTCGTTTTGACTGTTTTTGTTTGGCCAAGTTGAATGAAGACATACGACTTGCTTTTTGGCTCTACATTAAAAGTTCTTTGCAAATATTTGCACAACATTACAAAATTGCGCTCTGCATAATGTCAAAATCGTACAAATTCTGTAGCACTTCTCGAACTTTGTCCTCAGCTTGCTGAGCGTCTTATTAAAAGTGCATTAAACTTGTCCTGTGGCTAAGACACATAACACGTTGTGCTTCAAGTCCCATTGCTGCAATTGATTAGGACGTACGTGTCCTGGCGTCCTTGTGTTTTACCTCTTATTACTAAATAATGCAGCATGTCTGTGTCGTTATTTTGTGTGTGTGTGTGTGTTGTTGTGTGTATGTGTGTGGGTGTGTGCGTGTGCGGTCACCTGGGCAAACGGCAATTACCTGTGCGGTAGTCGAACTCCTACAACTTTGATTAGTGTCTGCTAAAGCTTTTGTGTGTTAGCTATATATTGTGCATCCTTCAACACCTTTTCAAATACCCTGTAATCAATGATTGTGGTTACCCACAGGGTACACTTTAAACAAACTTTATTACAACATTTAATGAAAAAAAATTATGCAGCGCACCGAATACGACTGGGATGATTTAGATATGTTTATCTATATCGGAAAACTATTTTTCTTGTTTTATGTTTTTTATGTAACATTTTTCATAAGATAATTGGCTTAAGAATATGTCACTTAATGGCTAACTCTCCAATCCTCAATAAATAATTTAAGTTAAAGCCACAAGCTATATTTAAAAGTTACAAGGTATCTGCTAGTTAATCATTTTCGGCTAGAATACGCTTACTTTTTTTGTTTTGGCATTCGCATTGACTTTGGCTCTGCTGACTGTTTGACGGCTTTATTAGAGCCGCGGCTCGCCATATTGATTATCGATTGGGGAATTGGTCTGACTCAGGTCGGTTGTGTGCTCTATGTGTGTGTGTACGTGTGGCTACGTGTATGCTTTCAATTTAGCCATCCTGTTAGCCATTTGGCTTAGCCAGCTAGACACACACGTCGCGCTAGCTGCTTTGCTGCTTGGCATGGGCACGTTTGGATTTTATGGTTCATTTGTTGTTGCGCTTAGACGCCAACGTCCTGCTTGGACTAGTCTGCCACACACACACACAGATATATATATACATACATATAGTAAGCATATTGCATTTATGCCCTGACACCTTGGCATTATTATAGTTTCATATATTTATAAATTTTCGCTCAACTTTTGATTATATTTTTTTGGCTGAACTTTAAATTCGAAACATATGCTAACATTTTGTATTTCTTTTCTTCTTGCAGATTGAGGACGAGGGCAATCATGGCAACGACGAGACACGCCTCTTCATACTCTCCTCGCTGGCCCAATCGCAGATGAGCCGCGTCGCTTGCATATTGTGCGAGGAACCGTTGCTTGTATTCGATCGCTATCCCCTGGTCGATGGCTCCTTCTTTCTAAGTCCCAAGCAGCATTCCAGCGGCTGCATTGAGGTAAGACTTCATCTCTATCTCTCTTTCTCTCTCGACCCTAACTGCTCATCATTAATAACCATCAAGTTTTGATGTGACACCCACGCGTTGGCAGGCAGACAATGGGCCGCTTTCACCCGCCCACGTGGCCAGAACTTTCAGCTGCAATTAGTTGTTGCAAATTTGACAGGCAGAAAAAAAAGTTGAAAAAATATATATATATTAAACCCGTCACAAAAGTGTCTCTACGCAAATTATGTGGCAATGGGGGAAATGTGAAATGGGCGGGGAAGGGGGCATGCCGCACCTAAGTCGCCGTTGTAGCATTTGCAATTTATGACCCATTTCAGTCAGCATAATTACGGCAGCGCCTAATAAACTGCCAAGGGGGCGCACTGCAGTTGCTGCCATTGTTGTTGTTGCAGTTGCAAAGACGCACACGATGCGACCCACGTGCAACAGCAGAGGCAGCGGCAGCAACAACCTACGCCACAGCTGCCTGCCTGCCTGCCTCACAGTTGGTTTGGCTTTCGCCCAGTTTTGGCTTTTTGTCATGCCTGGCCTGGCATGGCGCCCTGCCCGCCAGCCCGTCCGCCTGCATTCCCTTGTTTGCGCTTTAATTTAAACCTGGATTTATAATTCATTGCCAACTGGCCTCGGAGCGCATGTCTGGGCCCTGGCTCTGGGTCTTTGCCTGGCTTCGACTCTCGCTTCTCGTTTTTTTTTATTTATTTATTTTTTTTTGGCTGCCACTGTCATGGTCTGCGTCTATTTCCTTCTCTTTCTTTTTCTCTGCCTCTGCCTGTGTCTCGTGGGCGTTTGTTATGCATTTTGCATTTTATTTGAAATTATTATGTCGCGTCGCCCGTTGAAGCCCTTTTTATTCACCAGCAGCAAAGGGGAGGCAGGGAAGTCATTCCGAGTAGAAAGTTGCAAGAATTCATATTTCATTGTTGTGCGAATGAATTATGCGACGGAGTTTTTGGTTTCTGTTTATTTTTTTTTTTTTTCACTTTTGCAACTTTTTGCTTGTGGCCGCCCTATTTAATACGTGTGCTTACTGCCCCATTCCAGGTCAAATACGAGGGACGCATGCTCTACTTGACCTGCGTCTGCATGGGCTGCCTGGATGGCACCTCCAGCAGTCGTGTCATCAGCTGCAGGTAAGTGCCCAGACCTCAGTGAACTGGCTGTTCCTGGCTTAAGTCCGACTACAACACACAATTGCCATTTACAGATTCTGCAATGAGCCCTGGGATGGCTCCAGCCTGGTTCTCGGCACCATGTACGCCTACGACATCTTTGCGGCCATGCCCTGCTGTGCCGAGCGTTTTAAGGTGAGTGTCAAACGTAAAAGGTCATTTTTTCGAGCCTGAATTCACTTTTAAGTTGTTTATAAGTAAAGTGCTTTTAAATATAAAAGGAGCTTAAAAAGCACATTGTATAGAAGCTTGAAGTTTAACTGTTTAACTTTTAAAGACGCGTTGCATCAACTTTTTAACAGCACACTAAAATTATCAATATAAGACTTTGCAAGTTCACAATTGACTTATTGGCTTAAAACGCTTTTAAACAGATTTTTTTAAATTCCCAAATATAATCAATTGAACCATAAGCTAAAAGCTTAACTAATTGACTTAAAAAGCATATGAAAAGTTTATGGATCTATATAAGTTAACTGAACAATGAATAAATCTACAAAATTGAACTTTAATTCACTTTAAGCTTTATTAATTGGCTTTAAAAGCACATGCTAAGCTTTTAAGGAGCTTAGGTGTGTACCGACTGGGTATTCGATGAATGCACTTGAGTTCATGGTAAGCTTAAAGCTAATCTCTCTTGTTACAATTTGTTTCTACCCGATTCCAACTAACTATATTCAGCTATATTATTATAGATACAATTTGTACACTTGCAATTCAAGCCAATTTCAATTGATTTAATGTATTTTTTTTTGTTTTGTTTTGTTTTCTACATTCGTTTTTGCAGTGCAATAATTGCTTCAAGATGCTAATGCATCCACAGCAGCGGCTGAGCTTCTACAGCGATTACTCGCACGGCGTCACCTGCCCCTATTGCAACACGCAGGACACCCACTTTGTTAAGCCGCTCAGCTACTGCTACGCCAAGAACAATGCGACGCGGCTGCAGGCGATCGCATAACATGAGGCCCCGTTGGAGACACCAACGGTCTCTGGCGCAAATGCGAATGCGAATGCGAATGCAATTGCAAACGCAGCCAGTGGCAATAATGGTGCTTCAACGGCCTCCAAGCAGACGCTCTACAACGCAGCCATCGATTATTCTGCCCCGCTGCAGCAACAAATTAATCCCGATCTAATTGGCGCCCATCCACACGCCCAGCAACATCAGCAGGTAAGACAGCAGCAGCAACAACAGCCGCCAGCACAACAACAGCAACCACAGCAGCAATTGGCGGTGGCAACAGCAGCAGCCCCCACAGCAGTTGCTGGCACACAGCGTGCCACAGAAGCCGCCTATTTGGTAACAGCAGCAGCTGCTCGTGCGGCCAGCTACCAGCAACAGCAGCAGCAACAACAGCATCAGCAACAACAGCAGCAACAACAACAACAGCAGCAACAACAACAACAGCAGCAGCAGCACAAGTTAAGCTTCTCAAATAGCCTAATGGCCATGGCGGATGTTATGAGCAAGTATCAACAACAACAGCAACAACAACAACAACAACAACAGCAACAACAGCAACAACAGCAACAGCCACAGCCACATAAGCAATTAGGCCATTTGAGCCTGGGCCATGATGCCAACGGACTTTTATTGAGCAACATTCACAACAGCAACGCAAACAACAACAACATGGCAGTTAGCAGCAGTATTAGTAACTTATTAATTAGCCATAATTCAAACAACAGCAACAGCATCGGCAACAACGTGGCCAAAATGAGCGCCTGGTCGCAGCCCGGTCATATGGCCCAGGCCGAGGCCATTTCAGCACTGTGGGGCTGTGCCAGCAATGCCTCCTCCACCGCCGGCTCGACCAGCGGCTGCTCGTCGGGCAGCGGCTCACAGCCGTCGCTCAGCCCCACCACCAGCCACAGCAAGGAGCTGTTGTGGGCACAGAGCTCACCCGGCTGCGCCCAGCTCAGGGAGAATTTCTATGCGGCCAAAGAGCTGTTGCCACATGCCGCATCGCCGACAGCCTCGATGACCAGCTCATCGGGCGCCTCCTCCACCAGCGGCTGGGGCAATGCGAATGCTGCACAATATGCCAAGCTAAGCGCTGCACAGAATATCTGGGAGCTGCCAACGGCGGCTCCCACCAATGCAGGTGCTCTCGTACCGGACATGTTCAGCGATCTCCTGTGCAATCTGCACATAAGCCAGGACGGCAGCCAGCACAACAGCAACAGCAGCAACAAGGCAAACGATGTTTCAGATGTTAGCTCAAATTCGTCTTCGTCGGCGGGCGAACTGCTCGAGGTGGCCAACATTTGGCGGCACAGCAGCAACATAAATGCCAATCTGCAGCAGCAACAGCAACAACAACTCTATGATGAGCCGACAGGTGGCGCTGCCTGCATGCAGCTCTTCAATGACTATCTAAATATGAACAACTAAGCGACAGCCACACATACATAACATAAAAGAAAAGCAAAATGTTACTCTAGCGAAATTTAACAGAGAATAGTAACATTAACATAATCATTAACAACAACAACGGCAACAACCAACAGGCAGGCACAAAGCAAATTTCCAACAAATTTTTTTAGCAATATACCCAAAAGAAAAAAAAAAAGTGAACGCAAAACTGCAACAAAAACTTGCCCCTGCCACCAAACTGTTGCTGAGTGTAATTTTAAAATATACAACAACAAAAGTGGCAAACGATTTTACTAAAAAAAGGCGTCAAAAAACAAACTTCGCAAAAGCAAAAAACAAAATGTAACCTAAAACTACATTTTCTTGTTACTTTTGTTGAGTTTAAACAATTTTTACACACATGAAAAAATACACGCCCTAAACAAAAACAATTTTTAGTTTTATTTTATAAAAGAAATTTTTATATAAACCTACCAAAAAAAGATAAGGAAAACAAAAAATAAGTAAAGCAAATGCGATTTACATCACGTGTTTAAAGTCGCGTACTTTTTGAAATACTATTTTGTTTTGTTTTTGATTTAGCAAAGAAAGAAAATGTATTGAAAGCAAAGCATTTTATATTCGTTGTAACAAATGAAAATATGCTGTGCTGCTCAATAAAAACCCCACAAACAAACGAAACAACAAAATAAAAAACAAACAATCTAAAGTAATTAATAATATTAATCGAATGTATGACAAAAAAATACAAATTTTGCTACAATTTATAAAACAAAAAACATAAATTTAACGTACTAAATTAAGCGATAAGTTGCACATCTTTACCGAAACGATTGGTAATTATTTATAGATTTTAGTCAGCAAATTGGAAAAGCAGAAAAGCCTCAACCCAAACCAACCCGGCCGCCACCAACAACCAGAAACACTTTCTCAACACTTGCAAAAAGTTTCAAAAAAAATAATATAGAAAATAAATTCAGCTTAAATTCATAAAATTTAGAAATTCAGATAGCCAACCGGCACATGCAAAAATGGTCCTGCCCCCTACCAACCCCTAACTAAATGGTATTTTTGGAGTAGCTATTTGCCCGCCCATCCTATGATATAAGTTTTTTATTTAACAACAAACAAATAAACAATTTTTCGGCGCAGCGTGATCATTAATTATTAAGTTTAATTAGGCTAGTGGTTCCCCAAATTAAGAAGTGCATACGCAATTTCTTAATTACAATTTTCGGCTAGGTTATCATTTTCTACTATGTATGAATATGTTTAGGTCTCTCTCCCACACTCTCTCTTTTTATAAATATATACATATATATTTCGGTGTATCTATGTATCTATCTGTAGTATTTGTAGCAGCAGGGCAACTTAGCAGAACAGCCGTTTGTGATGGATCTCTGTAAAAATGTTATTGTGTGTTTATTTACTCACAAATTACTCGCTATCGATAGGTTTAATAGGTTTAAGCAAATGTTTTTTCTAAATTTTACGAATACATATATATGGTATGCAAACATCCCAACAATTTAAAGAGCGGTTCAATGTTTCCTGTTTTGTGTTTATTTTTGTGCATCAGAAAAAAGTCACCAATTTCCAGCAAACCCCCTTCCTTCCTTCCCCCACTCATATAATAAGCATAAGTTTTTACATACTTTACAATTCCTTACTCCCTTCTCATACCCAACTCAAAAATTGTGTTTAAATTTTGAAAGATTACAATCTTTACTTTTAATCAAATTAAAAGCAAAACCCGTTTTGTAACATTTACCCCAACTGTGAAAAATATCTCAAAAATGTGTAAAAATTTCAAAAGATTTCAATCTTTACTTTTAATTAAATTGAAAGTATAAACCAAATTTGATATATGACTAAACTGTGACAGAGAAGTATTTGACAAAAACTTAAAAAAAAAAGAACAACAGACACTGTGTTAAACTTATCTCATAATTTCCCGTGGTCTGTGCATATCGTTTCAAACGTACCGATCCTTGGATCAACAACATTTTCCTTAAGTTTCGTCAAACTATCTGTGAAATGCGACGCATCCTTCAGATCCTTTTACTTAGAGATCCCAAAGTTGGTTTGCGTCGCACGTAACTTTCGCCTGTGAATGTTTATCATAAACAAAAATTTTATAAAAATATTTAAAATTACTCCTCGTTCGTCCCTGTGTTAAACATTTTGCGAAAATGTCTAAATTGTAAAACAAGAAAACCACCAATTACCAAAATTGCCTCAAAAAAAGAAGAAAAACAGCAAAACTGTGACCCAGATTCAAAATTAGTGTAAAAAATTCGTTTTGTGAGTTGGCGTTCGTTGCGAACAAATTTTTGTAAAAAATTCAAAACCCATAACTCAAATATCTGTGAATATGTTAGGATTAAGCACGTCGCTGCACGTTCATTTGTGCTAAGTCGTGTGATATTCTTATTTTGATATCCTTTTCCCCCACAATCTCTCCCTCTCTCTCGTTTTTTCTCTTCCGTTCTCTCCCTCTCTCTTTCTTTTTCTCTCTTTCTCTCCTATTTCTCTCTCTCTCTATTTGTGATGCTACGCAACGTAAAATTTTTTTAAAAAATTGTAAAAAATAGTTTTGGTTTATTTGTAAAGTTTTTATACTCAGAGTCGTGTGATACAATTTTTTTATATTTTCCCCCATTCTTGTGAAGCTACGTAACGTAAATAATTTTTAAAAAATTATAAAAACAAAACTTTTTAATTTTCAAAGTTTTAATATTCCCAGTCTTTTGATACAACCCTTGATTTTTAATCTCCACTATTTCCTTTTGTGATGAGACGACACGTAAATAATTTTTCAAAAATTATAAAAAACAATTTGGTTTGACAGCAGTGTGATAAATTTGATATTATACCCCTTCATTTTCCTGCGTAACCCTCCAATTCCAACTCCCTCTTTTAGCGGCTCAACAACTAATCGCATTGGTGACTTTTTGGCATGGTTAAACTCCGAAATACCTAAATAGCTGTTTGGGTCGGGACTATGCTAAAGACTTTAGTTAACAATTTGCATGTGCCGCGTTTTCCAACACTTGAAATCTAGGCATTTAGCATTTGCCGCCATTTAATATACCAAAAATAATACAAGTAATTATACATTTTGAGCAAGCAGACAAAAAAACAAATGGAATAGAAAAAACTAAAGTGATAGTAACTTTTGTTCACAATTCAACAAGAGAAATTCGTTTGCATACTTACCTATATATAGATTTATGCTTAAGTTAATAAGTATATATATATGTAGTACATATGAAACCTAAACCTAAAACCCCAATCAACAACACTTTTTGGCATTTACTTGAGAGAATTATATATATGAGTCTGGCAAACAAACAAGCATATATAATTTTCGTCTAAATTTAAGATTTACGTATATACAACTATTAATTAAAAAATTGAATAATTACACAATTTATTTATAGGAACAAAAAACACACAAGCACCTACATCCAACTATATCATACATAGTTGTTTAGATATTTTATTGGCATTACCACATACATACACACGTACACCCACATACACCCACATTTTGTAATAAGAATTCTAGAATTTCATGCGTTTAGCAGGAAAGAAGAAAACACAAACTTTATAAGAAAGGTTGAAGGCAGCACCACAGCACCACCAACTACCATATAAGTCAGCCCGTGTTTTTAGTTGGGCCATGGCCCACAAGTTTTTTATTTAGTTTTGAATTTTTTATTTTTGTTTTAGTTCAATGTGCAAGTAAAGTGTTAAACTAAAAACTAACTCTAATTGACATTTTTTGTTAAACGAACGAAAAGTTGATGCGACGTTTAAGATAAATTACATAAAACTTATGCCCACCTCAGCCACCAAGAAAATATATGAAAAAAAAACAAAAACAAAACTAAATAAATAATTAAAGAGAAGCCCTCACTAAACTAAAAATAAACTAAATAATAGTCACGACTTCCAATACACATTGCTCTACCTAACGCAAATAGCAATACATAATTTAAATCTAAATAAAGAAAATAAAAAACAAAATAACTAAATAAAAACATTTAAATGTAATTTATATTACCTCCTTAGCAAAAATCAATATCAAATACTTTATAAATGCATAATATAATATTAAAACACAACAAAACACAAGCATACTTAAAAAAAAAAAAAAAAACATATTAAAATTTATAAACAACATTTAAAATGAAGACAGTTTTTGTTTAGTCTTATTTAAAAATATATATGTGTATATACAAAACACTTTATACGCATTAATGAAAAAAATGTTTTCTTTTATGATTTTGTTTATTAAATTAAAAACAACATGTTTGCACGCTATTCAAATTTTTGCATGTATATTATTTATGTGCATTGTAGAACATCTTCAATATTTCGATATGCCAAATCTGCCTTGTGTGGCCGTGTTCCAAAACACAGATTGCTTAAACTTACACCAAAATTCTTAAAAAACAATTTTTGATAGCTCCCAACGCTTGCTCAAGTTTCGCAAACATTTTTAGAGGACTTTCAAGTAGCATCCACGAGCTCTCTCAGATCATCTGATGACGATATGTACAAATTGGTCAAGTTTAGGCAATTTCAACTGGGCATTAAAAACAAATCACACAATGTTGTTTTATCTACTTCAGCAAAGCGTAGCAAAAATTTGTTGTTTTTTTTTTACTTTTACTTACCCAAATATATTTTCATTTATAAATCAAATCTTTAGTATACGTTTTTCCCCTCTCACTTTCTGATTGCAAAATTTAGCACACTTTTTGGTTTAAGCATTATTTGTTTAATGTGTAATATAATACTTTGTACCTTTTTTACTTATGTTATTCAAAACGAAACAAAAATATCAGCCCAGTGTCTCTTTTTATAATTTTGTGTTTCTTCAACACGCTTTTATTATTATTATATTATTATTATTACTATTCATAATTGAAAACTAAATAAATTTAATGATACTTCAATAAAAATACAAACAACAAGAAAAATCACAAAAACAATTACACTACATAACTTTTTGCTATTATTATTATTATTACAAATAATAAATATACAATTTTTGTTGAATTTTCAAATGATTAAATGAAATATTTGTATTATTTAAAAATCCAATTGATTTTTTATTTCGATTTGACTGCTTATTTCTTTGGTTTGTATGAAATAATTTTATTATTATGCAAAAACTGTGCTTTTCATTAAATAAATTCAAATAACAAAACAAACAAAAAATTTAACTGCCGGACGCTAAACTGCCGAGTTTTGCATACGTTTTAGTCATGAGTGAAGCCATTTAGTGAGTATTTGCCAGTCAACCTGGTCGAAACCTTTACCGAAATGTATTGCTTAGCATTTAGTAGAAAGTCCTGTCGGTTTTGGCCACATGGTATTTAGCCTAACTTAGCTTAAAAATTTGTTTAATTATTGTTTGTCAATATTTTTATAGTTTCCACCTCCAGCCGGTTGAACTTTAGATAAGCTGTATACCTCAGTTAGTCGCATCGTTAGATACATACAGACATAGATACATAGCAATTTGTACAACGTAGGAACATGTTAATCGCCGCATAAATACATAAATACATAGAGATCGGATACATTAAATAGCTTAGTAATTGCATTCGCGCCTCGGCGTATGCAACACTTTTTGAGCCACAGATTGATGAACTTATCGTTTGGTTTTTTAGCAAACTTGCTTACTGAGTTACCTGTACACCCTGCCTAGTATCCTACCCCGCCCCTTTAACTACCTACGCCCCCCGCAAAATGCACTAAATCAATTTCTTAGTTGAATTTTGAGTTGAACGCCGCCGAGCGTCATCTTTGTCTTTGTCAATGTTGTAGTCGAATTTTTGTTCACGTTTGTTCTCGTTATGTTAAAAATTTCTTGCCAAAGTACAAAAAAACAAAAAAAAAACCAAACAAAACTAAATCAATTCCTTGTAATTCCTAAACGATGATGTGTACGTACCCTTTGAGTTACCTGAGAGCATTGATTGTAAAGTTTGCCCCTTTAGTTACAAACGAGAAAAGATAATGATAACAAAAAAGAAATGGAAAAAGAGAAGAAAAACGGTGACCGCTCGATTTCCCGTTCGAGTTATTATTTTTTCGTTTTCAGTTAAAGTTTTATAATACCTTAATTTGTTTTAACAATTACAAACTTAATCGCTATACGTATAAATACTTATAATCCAGATAGTTATGTGTAATTTTAATGGGCTGCACTTTGTTAGCGTTTAAGTATTAGTATTTGTGTGTATAAATGATAACGCATATGATATGAAACGAGTCAAGAAGAAGCATATGAAATTTTTAACCCATTTGTGTTGCCATTTACGTAGGCGTCCAAAATGCAGCTAAGGCGCACAGGTTTTGCTAGAAACGAATATTTTTTTATTATCTTGTATTTATATTCGTCTTAATTAGCATACTAATTATATTTAAATTATAAACTCGAAACACAAATCGGCTAACTTTAAGCACTACAACTAAAAACCGATAGCTGGTCAGCATGGGTACAAGAACCGCTGGTAAAGTGGACCAACAATCGGTTAAACATGCATGGAAAACAAAAAACAAAACAAAACGAAAACCAAAAAAACCCTAAACCTAAACACATAATTCATGGTTCATTATAGTACATAGATACACATTCACATACATGTATGTGAACGTACTTAGGCATAAGCTTTGATACATCTGCGAATAGCCAGTAAAAGCAAGCAAACGAAAAAGTGTTAAGCAAGCAATACGAGCGAGGGCCCAAAGGCCTCAGAATGCCGTGGCCTGGTCTCGCGATAAAACCAGAAATACTTGATTTAGCCCTTTATTAATAACTCGTATATACTTACATATACAATATATATATATATAATGACTATAATTATAATTTGAGGCGCCATTGTGCTGCATTTGAAACAGAATATGAATTGTCGAACAATCGTTGCCATTTATTTCTCTCGATAAGTCTTAGAATTCTCAAGCCAAGTGTCTATGTGTTGTACTTAGGTTTTAGTAGTGCCCTATGTTTTATGCTTTACGCTTGTACTCCACGTCTAGTTGTATACTAAATCCCTCGATGTTGTGTTTTGTTCCAAATAATATCGATATATATCTATTCAATAAGCACGAGTATTTAACCAATCGAGTTAGCCTTAAGTTGCAATCAGCATAAGCAGAATGAGTAAGCGTGAACGTTAAGGACTGATGGCTAATAAACAGCAACAACAATAACAACAACATCAACAACAACAACTTGATTTTGTGTGTTGAACGAAATTGTGATGTGTGCCGCAAAGTATGCAACATAAACGTGGGCAATGGTAGCGTTATCTGTTACAGTAACAGTTACCGCAACGGTAAACAGTGTATGTTTATAAGACTGATTGACTGAAAAGTAGAACCTCGTGATGATTTATAGTGCATAATAAGTGTATCTAATAAATCGATTTAAATAAAAAAAAAATGTAAAATGAAAACATCCAAGCAATTCAGGTATTTAAACTACAAAAGCAAAACGAAACATTCAAAGGACTTCCAAGTATTTAAGCATAACAAAAACAAAAACAAAACAAAAATTGCAACTGCGAGCAAAATAAAGACTAATGACACACAAATTCAAATGCAACGTACTGCAAATAAAAAATTTCTACCTCATTGTTGATAACTATGTAAAAAAAAAAAACAAACAAGGGTGTTGCAGCGCCCAAATACCTCAATGCAAAAAGCAAAAAAGAAAAACTAAAAAATATATACAGCATAAAAATTGCATAAAATGTGTAAAACATTTAACCACCGATGAATGTAAATGTTTTATAGACAGCACACAGCATTTTGAGTATATAAGTGAATATGCATATTCATTTATAAATAAATACAAGCAACAAAAGAACAAAACATCACATTCATGTCATGTCGGTCATCAGTCATCAGTCATCAGTCATATATCATCAGTCATGGCCATGCAACACACAAATATAAGTTTTTGTGCCACGCACACACACACACACACACACACACTGCCACAGTCAACTCTTTCACACTTACATATATATATTTATATTTAATCAACGCAATTTTAATTTGTTATTTGTTTTAATTTTTAAGCATTTACAATACCGCTGTGCAACATGTTGCAAGCGACTACGTAAGAACACAACACCAAATATTTCATTATATTTAAATCGATTTTCATGTCGTACATTTACCAATCACTCAGCTGACATTACCTTAAGCAATTTCGATAGTTTTAAAATTATTTTAGGACAGCCACAAAAATATTTCAAAAACATTGGCAAAATTTAAAAAAAAAAAACCATAAAAAATATATATATTTGAAAAATTAATCGAAAAACAATCATTTTTTCATAAACATAATTGGAATGAGATTTTTTTGTTTGGATTTTTTGATTTAAGAAATAACTAGTTTTCCTTGAAAAGAGCTCCCCGATATGTGATATTTAATTGGTATAGGCAAACAAAAACAAAAACAAAAATTGAAAACGAAAACGAAATGTTGGTAATTAATTGTGAAACAGCGCAAAGCATTGGCAAACTCTCTATAACTCATAACTGTGAGCATTGGCTTAGCACCTAAGTTGGATCGAAGTACTAAACGGTAAACGGTACTTCGAATGGTATATTTTTCTACAAGTTTCGGATTCGGACTGTGAGCATGAGCAATGAATGATATGTGGTATTTTTTTATGTGAACATACCCCAGCATTCACATAGATATCGATGTCTATTTTGAAATATTTTGAATTAAGCTTAAATTTAGGTTTAGCTGTTCGATATTTGAAATTCGAACACATTGAACACCTTGAGTCTGCTTCATTTGCAAATAAAAACAATCATTGCATTAAAAAAAAACACAAATACAAAAAAAAAAAACATCGTTACAACTCATAACTGTGACAAATTTTACACACAACACCCAAAAGGAACCTTACTAAGTTGCTCACAGAGCAAATCAAAATTTCTTCGGCAAATAATTTTGTGGCTGCTTAAAAATAATCTAAGTAACATTAAAAAAAAAAAGAAAAGAAACAACTTCTCAATCGTCATAAGCTTTTGGTGTCAACATTAAATATCGCTTCGAGTATATACTAGATTAGGATCCCATACGAATAAAATAAGTTAGTAAGCTCTAGAGTCTAGACTAAGCACGCTTCTTAGTAGGCCTCCGAGCTGGGTGAGAGAAATCGTATCGAATTGTATTAACAATTTATTAACAATAAATATGCAAAAAAACAAAATACACACACAATTACAAATTAATGGAATACATACCTCAAATTAGAATTTTTCTAGTTTAATTCTTACAAAATATACATACATATAAATGTTACAGATAAAAAAAATTAAAAAACAAAAAAAAAACAAAAAAAAAGTACGTACTCTAAACCAAAAAGAAACACCTAAAAAATACTTGAATGCAAATTTGTAAAAAATTTTAATAGTAAAATTCAAGAGCCATTTATTAAACAATACATAAATATATAAATTAAATTACAAGTTCATGCATGCAATCCAAACTAAAGGGTTTTTACCGTTTTAAAACTAAACATAATACATATATAAACAGTACTACATCATCATCCAATATACATAAATATATATGTATATATATTTAAAATATATATGCTGCCAAAATCGAAGCTGCCACAATTAACTCAACTCGTATTCCAAAAACGCAATTATTGTAGAGAAATTTTAGCAGTAGCTCTCCCCGAAAACAAAAAAAAACCATAATAAAGAAAAGCATTAGGAAACGAGCTCCTAACTAATCTTGAAATTTTGAAAAACCAAAAAACTCCGCAGATGTACGAGTATTTAGGGTGGTTTATCTTTTAAATGTAACATGGCTATTGAGTACTTATTATTGCATTATTACGCATTATGGATTATGGAATATGGAATATCTATTATATATGGCATATATTGTATATGAAGTTTTCATTGTACTACTTATATATAATCTATTTGAAAGTCATCATTATTGAACTTTGTAGTATGTTTCGTTAAATATGTAACACACACACACACACACTCACACACACACAAACACTCACACTCACTCACACTTTAGTAACATACACACACACACACACACACACTCCTATCTTAGTGGATTTAAATATTCGTAGCACCCACTTAACTAGTCTACGATCCACTAACAAGCATATGGCCCAAGGACCTCCGGCGGCGACGGCGTAGACCCGTCTACTCACATAGAAGAATTTCTGCTGCTCAGGTATGGGCGTGTCCTACAGTCGTCCCAGTCGGAGTTCCTTGGTGCATACGGGGTTACGTTACGTGCCAGTTTTAAGTTAAACTTAGTTTTAGTTTAGTTTTCTCTCTCCTTCTCTCTCTCTCTCTCTTTCTCTCTCACTGTCTCTCTCTGTCTTACTCTGAATGCAGAGAAAGAAGCGCCATAGTGGAATTTTGTTTAAGTTTTTTGTTTCGTTTCTATTATTCAAAATGAAAATTTATGCAAATCATATGATAATATTTATACAAAAGTACACTTTACCTTATTTAGATGCAATGAAACTTTAATTCCTTGAATTAGTCAAATTTGATTTTGGACCTGAAAAAAAAAACAAAAACAAAAAAAAACAAAACCAAGCATAAAAGTTAATGTAAACCAAAGTACATGCATACTTATATATATACATATATAAAATTACTTGCTAAATAGACAAATGTGCAACCAGTCGGGGGCCAGGATTTGCGAAAAGAGACAAAAATCAGCTTAAAAAAAGGTCCTGCACTCCTTGTTCCTGCACTGCAACTCTCCATTTGGTTTTGAGTTTAAAGAGAAAACAAAAAAGAAATAAATATCTATTGTATCTGTTTGATTTCCTTGTTAAAACTAAAGCAAATATACAAAACGAATATTTTACGAAAGCAAAAAAAAAAACGAAGGCGAGAAATTACAAAGAAAAAACATTCAAAGATACAAAAAACATGAACCTCAGCACTCCTGCATCCTACACAAATGTAACAAAGTAAATAAAAATGATAATATCGAACAAAGTAAAAATAAAATAAAATACTAAAATAAACCCTAGCGAAATCAAACATAATATAACACCGACGAAGGCTAAGCGAATAAGCAACAATATAATATACAAAAACAAAAAAAAACAAAAAAAAAAGACAAACTAAAAATGCGCCCCTCCCCCTTTTCGAAAGTACAAATTGTTTTTATTGTGAAAAGATTTTTTAAAAGATGCGTCAAAGCAACGTATGCAAAGTTGAAGTTGAAATGGAGAACGAGAATTGAAAGCGAGTAGGCAGAAAGCAATTTAAAACATCACGCCCACGCCCATAGAACCCAGTCAAATTCCAAAAAATTAACAAACGCAAATTATATGCAAATAATATAAATGATTTTATTCCATAATTTTAAAATACCTTATAACTATTACTTAAAGTTTATTAAGAAAGAAAAAACATTCAAGCTTAAATTTTGTTTAAAATAATATTTTTTACTCAGCTTAAACTAAAATTATTGAACATAAAAAATGAAACAAATTGAACAAGAGCCACAAAAAAATAAATATCAAATTTTGCAACATGTAAAAGCAAGTACTGAAAATAATGAAAAAAAACCAAAACGAATGGAAATATTCAAAATTCAAGCCCGTAGCCGCCTCTAGAATGCAAAAAACCTAACCGAAACTAACATAAAATAATGTAAGCTAACCAAAAACAAAAACAAAGGCAAAATAAATTAAATAAATAAAAATAAAAAAAACCAAAATTGCTTTTGATACGAATGTAACAGCATTTAAAACATAAATTTACACAAATTATAGTTAATGAGAAACAATAATTTTGCAAAAACTCTTTCTATGCTTACACAAAACTATTTACAAATTACACACACAAACACTTGAACATTTTATTGGCGAAACACTCTCATTATTTATGTCTCTAAAAAAATATAATAAAAATAAAAAAAAAACTTATATAAATAAATGTATATACAAAAAAAATATAGTGTAAACACATATAGAAAATAAATATATATATATATATATATATATATATATATATATATATATATATATGCGTATTTGTCTTTATTAATAATATTATACAAATAACATTTACTATATATTATATTATAAAACGATTAACACTTCTAATTATATATTACATATGTATAAGGAGATTAAAAAATAAATCACGAAACATTTGTAAAGCGGCAGACTTTAAACAAACAAAAAAAAAAAATAAACAAAAAAAAACTTAAAGAAAACATTGCAAATACGAAATGACAAAAATCTTTCAATAAAGTGCGACCATTGTCGTTTATAATCATCTAAAACTAAACTCAAACGCTAGTTCTTTAATGGGTGCAAAGGGGTTAGCTCTGTAAACAGCTGCAAGCAATTGGTCAACGGCACTTGAAAGGAACCAGTCGAGAACCAGCGAAGCGGGGGCGAGCTAGTTCCCTGGGGCCATAACAAATGGCCACAAAGTAAGTAAGTAAAGCGACGTGCAAAGGGTTGCAGTTGGGGTTGCTATGGAACTTGGGGTTGGGGTAAGTGGAGCTTAGGGTGTCGCTGCGCATTTTGTGAACAGTCTTTCATTTGATGGATGCCGTTAAGAAGCCCTTTGGGCTCGACTTTGATTCATTCGCTCAATTGAGTTGCCATCTGTACTGCGAATTCAGCTTGTTCCTCGTCAAATTTGGCTTTTGTCGAAGTTTACTCATTAAATATATAAAAAAAACAGATTGGTTGCTTTTAAATTTGATTATTTTACAACAACAAAATGTACAATAAATTAAAAGCGCGCCTAAATTGAAGGTTTATTTATTTTAATAAATCGTCAATACTTATTTATTCAAAATCGAATGTTAACTTATGCATGACTAGGGCAAAAAAGTAAAGAAAACAAAAAAATATCTACAGTTAAAAACAAAAACTAAATTTAAAAAAAAATTCCACCCCAATGTGAGCTCTGGAATTGATTTGCACAATAATAATAAAATGAAAGTAAATAAAACCAAAATAATATCTTCGGGTAATTAAATGTTATAAAAAAAATTAATTTTCGCCTTTTCTGAATAAAAAAACTAAATTAAAAAAAAATTCCACCCCAATCTCTGGAATTGATTTGCATAATAAAACTAAAATTAAAGTAAACAAAACCAAAATAATATATACAGTTAATTTAAAGTTTTCAAAAAAATTATTTTACGCTTTTTCTGAATGAAAACAAAAAGTAAATTTAAAAAAAAAAATCCACACCAATTTGCGATCTAGAATTGATTTGCACAATAATAATAAATGATAATAAAATTTTTTAGCAGACAATGCACTCCTTTTGTTATAATATAATATACATAAAATAATATAATAACTTAAGCGTTGCTTAATTTTAAATTTGGCCTTAAATATTTACGCTCTTTTCCTCGAAATGTGTCATTTGTTAGCTTGGTAAATGCTTGCAGCACTAACAGAATTTGAGTGTACGCCCCAATTGTGACTGATTGAGCCAATAAGCTGTTGTGGCAGCTAGTTTGGCTTTCAATTGCCAATTAGCCGCTGCACCTGTGAGGCTGGTTAATTAATTTTGGCCATGGCAACAAATGCAGCCACGAAATATCCGAATGCACAAATTCAATTGCAACTAATGCAGCTGGAGCTCGAATCTCATCTTGGAGCTGCGTAGCTGGCCCCAAAGTGGCAGCTGGAGCGCACTTAGCAGCAGACGTGGACGTGGACGTGGACTTGGACGTGTCTGTCTCTCTGTCTCTGTCTGTTTCTGTGTGTGAAGTGTAAGCTGTTTGGCGCCAGGACGAGTGGGTGGCAGAGAGAGCCGTGTGTGCACAGCCAGTCAAGGAGCGGAAATCAAATGCTCAAGCTGGTCGGTTAACAGTGGGCGGGCAGGCGGGCAGGCGGGAAGGCGGGGCACTTAGCTGCTGGCTGTTGACTGCAGCTGTGGCCGCGTGGTACGTGGTACGTGGCATGTCTGCATTTGTCTGCGTGGCCGGCATGGCAAATATTTAACGCAAACAATGCGCTTAAATCAAAAGCGAGCCATGTCTGCCGCATAACTACGCGACAAGCATTGGGGGCATTCCCACATACTCTAGCCACAAATCTATTTAAGCCTGACGTTGCACTTTTCGGTTTTAATGCACAGCTTCAGAGCTTCAGCGGAATTGTGGTCGGGGTTCTTTTTGGTTGCCTTGGCAGGCAAATCAGCTTTTTATTAGCATGGCCTTTGAACTGCGCTTGGGTCGCATTTCGAGGAGTTCAGCACGGAATCACTCTCTGGGGCATATCCCTAGCTGCATATTTGTGGCCATTGAACTGTGGCGAGACCCATAAACACACACACAACACACACACAACACACACACACACACACACAGAAGTCAAATGGACTTTATCTCTTCAAAAATGTTTGCAAAGTTTGCAAACTTTCGCTTTCAAATGGAGAGGTGGGGGGGGGGGGGGGGGGGGGGGATGGGCAGGCAGCTGTTTGAGGTGTATTCCCCACAGAGCCAACTCACATGTGTCCAAGGAGTAATAAGTCTGGCCATGCATAATTAGAAAACTTTCACTGGATAAGTCACATTTGTTGATCGCACACAAAACTTGCGGCCAAGATTTATGCAAGGGGAATGCGAGCGGAGTCTCAAATTAAACATGACAATGTGTCGTTATCTTTATAAATCAAAGGGAATTACAACCCCCCCTTTAACAGACTCACACATGCATTCCACAGATGCCCGAAATCGTTGCCAAACTGGACAAAAGGATCTGGTCACACATATTTTTAATGATTTATTTCCAATTTAGGCAAGATTTCGTGCTGGAAATCCTTCGCCTAATGGCCGCC